>JAOWBB010000005.1:828008-855639 GCA_028565995.1 Ricinus marginatus
AAAAAAAAAAAAAAAAAAAAAAAATGGCTGCCCGGTTAAAAATAAATGATTTTAATGTAAATATATAAAACGGCGGATGAATTTATATCGCCTGGGGAAATATTTGTTATGAGACTCTGACAAATAGGAACAATAAAGATGAATCATCCAAGACGCCGTTGACTGATTCGACTGCTAAAAGAATAACATCACATATATATATATGTATGTATACATATAAAGTTGAAACCGACATAATTTTGAAAAATCGATATTCATTTTACTTTATTTTTCCATTATATATTTTTCTCGAAAACTAATGGCGAAATTATGTCAGTTTTGTAAAATTTATTGCGAATCAGGACGTGGCCCTCACAACACGCTGCTGCACATCCACAGTCTTTATTAATATTTCCAATGCCCACGGAAGAATAGGCAAATATTCCTCATAAAAACTTCCCGAAAGAAATGCCGTAAACATAAAAACGCCCTGACGTTTCAACACACACATTTTAAGCAAAATTTATTAAGCTTACCACGTACATATACGTATATATATATATATATGCACAGTTAGATACATATGTATGTGTGTGTGTGTGTGTGTGTGTGTGTATAATTACTTCTCTGTTTCTGCGAAGCAAAATTTAGAATTAAGGCGAAATGAATACATAAAAAAAATGTCAACTTTCATTTATTATAACATTTATTTACGAATGGTACGTGCCTGGATACGTGCAATGCAAAATCAAGAATATTTTGCATATGCCAAAGATCACAAATCTTGTCTCATCCGCAATTATTATTGCTCGTAGTTCTTAGCAATTTTTTTTTTTTCTCAAGTTTCTAGTGTCAGACCTGTGAAAAAGGTGGCATCTGTGGGACGCTATGCACAGCTATAAATAAATTGTTTAAGTCAGATATTTTCTTATTTTCTCGAAGTCATCGATCTGTGGACCTTTTTTTTTTTTGTCCTTGCCTCTTTTGACTTTAGGACTTTGCCCCCGTGCTTGAAAGCCAAAAATGCGAACCTTTCTCTCCATCCCCATAAATCGGATTATAAGGGAAAAGGATCCTAACCGGAATTAAAATAAAATTCTTTCTTCTTTTCTTTTGTTCTGCAACGGCTACTACGGTTTCTGAAAACATGGAACTTTTTCCAAAGCGAGGTCGAGAAACTTCTGCCCCATCCGCCAGATTTTTTCTTCTTTTCCTTTACTCTTTCAATAAATACTACGTTTTCTGAAAACATGGGGCCTGCCTTCACACTGCAAAGTTCAGGCGCTTCCGCCGAAGCGCAACTTCAAACCCGCCTAAAAATACATGTATAATATCATTTCTGATTGGGAAATGAAAAAAAAAAAAATTAATAAATAAATAAATAAAAATTGAAAAAACATCTTCGATCTTCCACAAGCATTTTTATTATGAAGGTTATTAAGTTTAAGAGGTATTCGCGAAGAATGAGAATTTAATCCGTTTAAAACGATTTCATTAATGGGATATAGCAGAGAAGGATGTTAGATTAGAACAGCTTTTTATACCCCGGCGAGTCGCATATCCATGAAAGCGGCGCTAATTACCTCAAAAACGATGTTATTCGCCAAAGGAATACCTTTAACTGTGCTTCAGAGTTAAGAAAATGCATTTTACCATTATTGCGGTGCACTTTTTTTTTTTTTCCTCTTCTTTTTTTTTCTTTTTTACAATCGATATTAAAAAGAATGATGACATATTCGTTTCACAGCGAGAAAACATTAAGACACGGTTGAATAGGATATAGTAATTAATAGTAAAAAGTCATTAAAATAAAAAAAAATTTAAAAAAAATTGCCATTGTGGTTGAGGATGCATCATAACGTGTGGGTCAAACACCAGTGAAAGTCTTTTCGAGTTCTTTTTTTTTTTTTTTCCGAATGACAGAGTCATTAAATTGGCAATATCTCGAATTTTTCACAGCCTCGCCGCATCGGAAGTCGAATTCGAAAACGGAAGTTGAAACGGTTGCCAAACCTTTTATAGAAACCTTTGTCAAATACGCCTTCCGTTTAAAGATTAGATTTTTTGCAAAAGGTTAACCAACGACGCGGTACGCAGGAATAATGAAAATATTCTCAAAGCATCATCGAAAAGAACCAAAATTGTTTCATATGCATAAACTATATACATATATATATTTGTTATGTATATCTATACTTGTATTTATTTGTTGTAGCTCGAGAGCGTCATACTTGATGGTAAAAAAAAAAACAGCATTTCCTAACTGACAGAAAAAAGTAGCCGTCAAATAAGGCGGCGGTTCTGCAAGAAAATATACGTATATCCTTCAGCTAAATTTCAAGTATCTCGTATAATTAATCTAATGTAAAGTTAAAAAATATTTGGCAATTTTTAAAAATTTTCCTTAATGGCGAAAATTTGAGCGAAATCATTTTAACCAGAGTTAATAACCGAGTTTAAAAAAAAAAAAGAAAGAAAATTGGGGCAAGAAACATAAGCAAATACATTTTGAGAAATAACTTAAATGCCTTAAATCAATGGAACACATCTTGTGTATTTGCATAAAGCGAATTTTTAATCTGTATACATATATCACCTTAAAAACGTTCATACTATTGAAAAATGTTTTTTTTTCATCATTTTTTTACAAAACCGGTAATTTAGATTTTTTTCCCAATCGCGGAATTATTTAATGAATAAAGAACTAGCGTTTGGGCGAATTTTTAATATGAAATGGTGAAAACTTATTATAACTCATATCAATGTGACTTTGTCATGCATTGCAAATCTTTCCCAACTTCTTTTTCAAAAGTGCAGGAGCGCATTAATGACCTCTAATACCATGACCCTTTTATATTTGATATGATTATTTTTCTTTCACAATTGCAAGGGACATGCACTTAACGTGAACTCCAAACCACTAAACATTTTATGGATATCAAAGCAATATCTTTCGCTTATTGTTTATTGCAAAAGAGAAGAAAAGAAAAAAGCACTTGAAAGGTACACGAATTCTATAACAGCAAACCCGCAATACTCGTTGAAATATGTAAATACATATAAAAATCTCAACAAAAACCGGAGATTTAAGTCGTCTGAAGCAAGCATTCATAATAAAATTACTTTGCCATATTCAATATGCTTCGTTAGGTTCAACCTAAAATACACCTATCTCATTATTCATACATCGCGCATCTTGCCCTACATCAATAACATTGAGTTTTGCGGAAAATTAATAAACGTTAATTTCATCCATATCGACTGTAAAACAATAAATGTATAATACCATGTGATTGAATAACGCTTTTGTATATATGACTTCATAAGAATATGCAAATAACAGAGAATTAAGACAATAATGATTCTACAACCCAAACATTATGCAATTATCAAATTATATACTTATTTCGGTAAGCACTTTATTCATCCACAAACTAATATATGGTTTTCAAGGCATTTTTATTTATCTGACACAAAAAAAGGAAAAAACGAGTAAGAGCTCCCGAAAACTAATTTAACTAGGCATTCATCATTCCAAGGCAACTGACTCTATAGAACTGTCTACTTTTATTAATATTTCACGTAGTTATGTACCTTAAAAAATGATGTTTTCATTCATGTTGTATTTTTTAATAAAAAAAATATTATTTCGGTAACGGGAATTTGTTTAAATTAAAAAAATTTTAATAATCACACTATTCTATGGATTTGATATTAAAATTCAATGCAAACATCTATTTGATAAAATGCGTGAAAATGAGAGATCTGTGACTCATATTATCTACGGAATAGAAATAATCTAGGAAATGAGTTCTTCATAGAGAGAGTCTACAACATAAATAGATTACATCTCTTTCATTATGAATCTTGACTATTTTCTTAATATTATCAGAGGAGTGAAAATTTAACCTGCAATTCTGCTATAATATCACTCGATGCTTGTTCACTCACAGATATACGTTTAAAACGAAAAAGAAATTCAGCTAAAATTTTTCGAAGTTTTTAGCTGGACGCTTATAAATTTAACAGAAAATTATGACTATTTGTTAATATTTATGCAACATATAATTTCTGAAACTTCCTTAAAACTTCAATTAACAATGATTTCCCACGCAGGATATAGTAAGGACAGGAATTGAGCAAAGATCGACCTTGTTTCCGCTTCAATAACTAAATCATCGCCATTCCCAAATACAAGAAAATAATATTTAAGCAATAATTATCCACGCGTGTAAATATTATAAGTCCATTTGGAAATATTTTGTGCTAGATATGCAATATCGATGCTATTCGCGGAATGTCGTAAATCAGAGGGAACCGCCGGTTTTAATAACATACCCGTATGAATGGAGGCTCTACATTGAGTAGGAAAAGTCCGGGATATGGTGCATGTTATGGGAAAATCACCGGTATCTGGCGAGAAAAT
This sequence comes from Ricinus marginatus, assembly GCA_028565995.1. Classification (NCBI taxonomy): domain Eukaryota; kingdom Metazoa; phylum Arthropoda; class Insecta; order Psocodea; family Ricinidae; genus Ricinus; species Ricinus marginatus. The sequence continues at coordinate 832,414 of JAOWBB010000005.1, forward strand.
AGCACTTTCGGTTTCCTTATATTCGTAATGTTAAAAAAAAATGGGAGGGAAATAATTAATAAAAAGAAAAAATGCTTGAAAATTAGAAAAATTAAGGATTATTGTCATTGTTTTAACGGCTTTTACATAAATAAATAAAAATCATTAGCAAATTATTAAACATTATACATGTTATGTCCGCTTAAGATCGTAGAAAAAAATTTAAAATTTTGTGGATAATATATTTATTGAAATATGAATTATATTAATAAAGCTGATTATATATATCTCCGTCTATTTTCAATGAGGTACACACTAGTCACATATCATACAGTATATGGATAAAATGGAATTTTAGATATTTTACACAGGTCATACATTAACAACAATCCCTAAGTGTATTTATTTTCAATAGCAAGAATCACTGACGAATAAAAATCCACATTTTTAGCTTCATATTCAGGTTTTATAAAAGTTTCGAATACAATTAAAAAAGAAATACGACTCAAAAATTACTGCTAAAAATAACCTTCATTACTCCCATAAATAAGAAGAGAATAATACGCTTCACTGTCCTAACTATTCATTTTTGTGATTTGAAAATTATTTTTTATAATTTTTCCAAATACAGCAACCCTTAAAAGCCTTTACTGAATAAATAAGTAACGGTACCTGCCGAAGATAATAGATATTTAAGGTTCGTCCTGTCAAATTTACCCATTTCTTTTCTTTTCAATTTATTTGTGAAAGTCCTATAGAGGTTTTGACAGGCTTAAACAATTGGAATTTTACATCCGCATTTTGCCAAGACGGTTAAATTTAAGTTTCCAGCAGAAAAATTTTGAAATGTTTTTAGTTTTTAAACAGCACTCAAGTATTTCGTCCAGCAATACGAAGAACAAGAAAATCCGCGAATAAGGTAATTGCAATTATTTTTTAAATAAACTACCATGCAAGTACAAGAGGCAAAAATAGGGCTCAATATTAATTAAAATAATTTTTATTCATTATAAAAAAAGTTATTAAAATTTTTCAAAAATAAATCTAAAAAATTATTTCAGGAAAACTTGTATTTTATGAGCTTCATTTAAATTATTATTTTGCTATGACCAATAATTTTCTGTATATCATCAATGTCATTGACAAACCATCTTTTATTCTGTATCAACTTTCTCTATCATATATATATATATATATATATAAATATTTATAGAGAGAGAGAATAAAGAATGAGAAGGAAGATTCAAACTGTATATCTGCAAAGTTTTTTTCTGCTGAAATTTCCATATCGAATTCGATAAAAAAAATTATAATTAGTGTTTTCAATATGGTAATGTATTTAAGTCCTGGGAAATAAAAAGAAATATATAAATAGCTGCCATTGTAATATTTTCTTCATTTTGTAACCTGACCTTACATGCAATATTGTGGCATCCAACCTCATTAAAAAGTATCATTCTTCACCGTATAAAAAAATATTCGTATGAATTGCCTAAAGAAGTTGTCTCGAAAGGTTAACCGGCCGCAGGAATTTTTATATTGTACTTATGAGCAAATTATTATTAATTCGGCAAGGAAATCACAATATTTTTTATTAAACTTTTAATTATATTAACTAAATATGTTTTTTTTGATTCATTACGTCGTTATGTTATTAATATACATTAATGTTTGACAAACAGAGAGAGAAAACTCAATTTCATTATTAGAAATCCATTGCGAGTCATTACAATGGGCAATAAGTCAGTATTTGCGAATCTGTTCCTGGGTAAATAATAAATAATAATGATGATGATAATGGAAAATGATGAAATTCATCTTTATAGGCGAACAGCGAAGGAATTCAACGCATTAATCAATGGTTCTAATAATATGGTTAGCTTATTGATTTGATATGTTTTCTAAAATAGCCTCTTTTTTTCGATATCATTGATGATACGTAATCTTGCGATTATGTGCTATAAATCTGTAGAAAAGTGTGAATCGTAAAAAAGATGACTATAACTTGTAAGGCCGTTAAAGAGAAATATCTGCTTGGCACGGCCTGAACTGCGCAATATCTAATTTTTTTTTCCATTTTAAAGCATTGAAAACGATTACGTTGAAAAGGATCTGAAGATGGCAGAGGAAAAAAAATCATCGTAACGGGACTTATACTACCTGTACAAGAAGAAAGAAATCTGCTAATAAGACGTTATATCAACGTATTTACATATTCAATGGCTAAATAACACACGATTGCCATTATATTGTCTTTTGTAATACGGAAAGATACAATGACGTGATCCCCAAGTTTTTGCGGAGACATTTTGCGGATTGTTTAGTTTCCCATCAACTATGCAAAATCCATAACATGCTTAATATTTGAAAAACTATTTTCGTTCGTCAGTGCATCCTTTCCTAAATTTTCAAAAAACGAAAAATAAAAGGAGAAAAGGTGGTTTTCATGTTGCTTCCATGCATGTGATTCGAAGAAAAATCTGGTCAAGGCGATGTCCACGGTATTGCAATACCAAACAATCAACACCGGGATTTTTCAAAACGCGTAAAAAGTACACACATTTTTTTGTATGTAATACATAGGATTTGCGGTAATTTGTCTTTTTTTGATGGTGCTTTCACCTTAATTCAAGTCCGAAATTTTTAAATATAATTCCATTCTTGGTAGAATTTTTTATTTTTTTTATTTTTTTATTATTTTTTTATTGCAACAGTGCGATGAAACCGTCCAGAGTTAAAGTATGTAATGGTTATGACCCGGCAACCCATCCTTTATTCCAGCCTCTCAATCAAAAGTAATGAAGACCAATTTCCAACACAATTTTTCTCGCATCCACAATGAATGGCTAAAAGTTAAGAAACGTTTTCACGTATTTGATGGCCAAAAATATCTTTTTTTTTTCTGTGAAACCTTGGAACATACGGCGAGAATATTCGTCATTATCCAGCGTTTGAAATAACCATTTGTAAAAGTTAATTTGCCCTGATTCTGAATAAGTCATTCATTCCTCAAGCAAGAATATTCATTATTGAATATAAGAACTTGGGAAAAATCCTAAAGTTGCCCAATGTGTTATTAGTGATCTCCGTCTTATTAAATTAGACTAATGTAGATTAGATTGTGACCCGCCGAGAGGGAAGGTTTTCAAACGCTTGTCGTTAGTGTAAGAGATGAATGTTTAAAATTTTTTTATGAAAAAACTATTTACCGAAGACGTAAATGAAAAATCAAAAGTCGAATGCCAAATCGATATCAGTATTTTTACATGCAACTTTTATTAATTATGATTTATAAAAAAATATTATCTCTGCATTGGACTTATAATTTACAAAATTTTAACTTATGGCGCCAAAAATTGATTATGCCTGATTTGCGGAAATCAAGAATTTGTCTCAAGAAAATCACGAATGATAAAAAATTAACATTTTAATTTTTATTTGAAAATCTAAACAAATTTAACTAATAGAAAAATAGTGTAACTTGAAGGCAGATTTCATAAATATGAGAATTATCCGATGTTCATATTAACATAATAGAACATTGGAATGGAATGTATCGATTGTTCCCTATGTTTAGATTTATTTTTACGCGCTTTTACTGAAGAAATGATAAATTTTTCGATGGTTACAAATTTGCCCTTTTAGAACGAAATTAGATGAGGACTATGGGTCCGTGACTGGACATGACACCGAAATCTTATTTTTTGGGAAGCTAATTTAAAAAATTTGCATTATTCCCATTAGGAAAGAAAAAGTCGAGTGTATAATATAAATTACTCCTATATGCGACTGGCGTGAATGTATATAGAAATTTACATATCAAATTCCAATTTATATGTAAATTTTCCAAAAAATGGGAAAAAAAATTTTTATCCTTATCAAAATCGTTTTGAACTGTTTTTTTCGCAAATAAAAACAGAATATGTTAGATATGAAAATATAATATGAACTCGATAAATTTTCAAAGTAGTAGTCTAAATTGTCACAATTTAAAAAAATTACATTTTGAGTTATATTTTTGACTTCAAATTGACTGACACATAAATGAATCTCGGTCACGATATAATTACAAACTTTGCTTCCGAAATCTTGCATTCATCTAGCTTATAATGATTAGTTATTTACTTTTCACGGTGTGAAGCACGGTATTTCAGGCTACCGGGATGTGTAGCGCAGCATTTTGTGTTTCACAGCTTCGGATTATTGCAACTATTTCTTGCATTAACCAAGGGGCTTCGATAAAGGAAATAGGGGAAATAGTTTTTATTCGGTGCCAGTAACAAACACTGAAATTTTTGTCGTGTAAATAATGGCCGTGACACTTGTTTTAACTTGCCATTCATCACAAAATCGAGAAAAAAATAAAATAAACTGAAAAAGCTTCATACTCTTCGCGTATGAATATGTATACATATATCTTTTTTTTTGCATCATTCGTTGGTCGAATGGTAAATTATGCAAAAAAAAAAAATCTTACTCAATGTATCTTTATTTTGATTATTTACATATTTAATTCGCGTTATTGATCTTTCGCATTTCGCATCATGTACGAATATCTGCGCAAACAGCCACGGATTTGTCGCAGAATGGTGAAGGAAACAGAGATACGTCGCCTTAAAAATTTTTCGTGAAAGTGCATTTAACGATTTGATTTGCATTATATGTATTAATCCCAAAATTCTCTTCATTCAGAGCATTCTCTTTCCATCACTCGGCGCTGCTTACAAAAATCACTTTTCGCCCCGAAGTTCGTATAATACACAATTTAAAACTCCCTACATTGAAGAAAATTCCCCACAGCTTTTCCATTCTCTAAGTAAAATAAGCCATTTCACTTTTATAAAAGTAAAAAAAAAAAAAAAACATGCGAATTCTTACCTATTAAGATTCCATATATTAGCATATTAACAGTAAAAATAGATCTGCGAATTACTGAATAAAATTTATAGTCAAGTGAGGAACTTGAAATAATATTATATTAACATGTTAATTCATACATTTACAAATTAAATAATAAAAATATTATTTAATTTTGTGGTCTCTTCGTGTCCCCCAACAATATTTAAACATAAAAAAGTATTAATCATAAAGATATTAACATAAAATATGAAGATATTAAATTAAAATTTAATTTTCCTCACTTCATGTATACAACAAATTATACACCCATAAATGGCTGATCTTGAAAATTTTGAGATGATTTCATTTTTACGTTTACTAAATATTAATTAATGGTGTACAACAAATTTTAATGTTTGTAAAATCGCCTTTTTGAAAAATGACCCTCTCGTCAGAAATGAATTAATGAATTTCTTTTCTCTTTCTTTACTGACTTTCTTTCATAAAGAAATGCCGGGAAAATTATATAAAATTTCTGTAACATTAAAAAAAATAAAAAAACATTTAATCCTTTTTCTCTAACCTGTAACCAGCACAACATTAAAGATCTCGCCGCGATATGGACTGCTTTCATTCATGCTTTTGCCAAGGTCGTAAAATCAGGTTCACGAGGACCCGAGGCTGTAATATTTACCAATTCATCCCATACCTATTCGGGATCTCGATATCGAACATTAAAATCCGTAAAAAGAGAAAATAAAAAGAAAAACCATTCGTTGCCCGTTTTACAGCCTCTCAGCTTCGCATCTTCACCTTAAATGCATAATTATTACCGATTATTAGCCGTGTCATTGATCTTACCATATACGACACAAAAATGCGATACAACATAATTGAACAAGAACTCTAAATTTTTACATATACAATTCCCAATGTCACCGTATCGCACTACATATTAGTGAACGCGAATAAAAGTCGCATCGGATGACTTTATTAACGGCAGAAAATAAAAGGAAAAGAACATCGTTTAATATCATCCGGTTCCAACACCCAATTTGGACACCCAAAAAAAAAATGCAGAAAATCAAGGGAAAAAACCGAAGCTTTGCTCGAAACGAAATCATTTGCTGATGGAGTCACGGGATGCACTATGCAACATTATAAGAGGCTATTTTATTCTACTGTTTTATTTCTACTGTTGTAGAAATAAAATGTTTAGAAGGTAACAGGAGTATTAAGTGTTTAATAGTCAGTTTTGGAAATCAGAAAATTTGGTTCCCGAAAATGTGCATTTAGAGAATTCTCACCGGATTGATGGAGAGCTTTCGTTCGATGGAATGCAAAACCATAAACTAATGCATTTCATACATGCACAACGTAAACCGTTCAATTTTTTACACTTGCGTTTCCCAGCTTTTCCTATCTTTGTACAGATGTAATCTCCCTAAATGCATTCGTATTGATCCATCGGGGACAGTGGGGCGTACCTTTCCATGCTGCTCGCTGCAAGCCGGAAAGTTTGCACAACCCTGTTTTTTTCATTTTAAGGCCGATGTTGTTCCCGGGATGCGAAAGAGGGAGTTTTCTGGTTGCGCGAAAAAAAAAGAAAAAAAAGATCGAAATCCCGTGCCAGATTAGCCAGGTTCGCAATATTTTACTATCCACATCATGTATGCAAGTTCACGAAGGAGAACTTTCCCATTTTCCCCAAAACGGAGACTCCGACCCGACTGCTGACAACCGGCGCTCGGCTCTGTCGGAAAAGCGAAAGCGCATTACGATATCTGAGAGATGCAGGGAAAGACTCACCCTTTAAAACAAGTTGCGCCTTACCCGAAGGAGCGGTAGGTTTAAACCGGTACGGGATGGGGAGTTTTGGATACGGGCGTACGGGCGCCATGCATAATTTGCGGTATAAGTTGACGATTTGTTCTAATAATATGACTTTTCACTCGACCTTCCGATACTTATTCAGAGAGTGAGTTATATCAAGCGTAAAATGCCTTTTTATTATGCATCAATTATGAGAAATAATAGCGGATAAAGGCCTCATTCGTGCAACCCGTAAAAAGCACATGTAGTTTTTCGAAATCGAAATATTTAACACATTTCGGCGCGTTTATTGCACATTTATCGTATAAATCAACGATGTGATGATGATGATAATGATAATGATGATGATATATTTCGCGGTGCGGGATTTACTTTCGATTTTTTTTTGGTCGAAAAATTTTCCATATTCATGTCGAATCTTGTTTTAAACAACAAAAGATCACTATCGAAATCTGGGATCGGGAGGTTAACCGGTTTAACTTTCACCCTTAAAACCATATAAGCGGGGAATTTATATAAAATTTATATAAGATTATTTTTTTTTTTTGTCAATCGGAAATATAATAAATTCAATCGGTCGCACATATTCATACTATATATAGACACCACTGCTTAAAAGTATCAAAATGAAACTTTCCCCATTTTCAATTCTCATCTAAACTCTCGATAAGAAAAAAAAATAAAAAAAGCAGGCCACTTCAATATGGAAAATAATCTTTATTTTCATTTTTACTGAACAATCACCTTTGTGCTTGTCTTCATAATTTACGAAATAAAGGTTCTTGTAAATTTTTTTTTTTTTTTTAATACTTGCACTTGCGACTTTCAATTCCTACACTCGAAAGCCCTGTATTCTCGTGCTGTACCGTTCAACTTGTTATTAGAGAATGTGGTGTATTCCGCTCGCACACTTTAACATTATTTTTTTTTTTTCTTCACTGAACTAATGATACCTAAGTTAGGAAAATCGGCAGATTTTCTCGCTGCCCAATCCGCGCTGCCATCCTTTTTTTCTTCCAAGTTCACAAATCCTGCAAAATTCTTCTGTTATATTATCGCCGGATAAGTCACGGACAAATTGCGTTACATAAATATCGTAGCATCCGAAATTACTTGCAACATAATAAGTTGAATAAATATTGAAACATTCCTACAACGGACGTTTTTAAGTCCTTCATTCTGAATTCTTGTCCTCATCATAAATATCAAAAATTTTTAATGTTATTATTCTTCATTTTTGTCGTCGATATCATTATTAGCCTTTTTTTTACTCTCTTCGCGGATGCCATATCAGCAAACAAATCTCTCTTCGGCTTTGGAATGAAAGACGACATTATCGATCGTGAATTAAAATCCGAGAGTAATCCTTTAAATATTATACGTCTTAATGTACAAGTATTAATAATATATTAATATAATCCTTTAATATTATAAATATCACTCAAGCAATTTTGCACATACCGATAAAGATTAAAATCGATGTGCTAAATGTTCCATCTTAATTGATGATTTTTCTCAAATATCGCATACAATATATATTCACGCTTTTCCTTTCCATCTCTGAAAAATCTCTGCTCAACGGTAGGACCGTCAGCTTACTCAAAAAGCATGAAGGAAAATGAAAGATATATATATTGTTTTAATTTATATTTTTCTGACGAATCAACGAGAATCATCTTCAACTTTGCACTGTTCCCCATGGGTAAATCGTGAAATATGATTTTCGCCGTCGTATAAATATAGCCTTAAACCTTTAAGAAGATCGTGAGCATCTTTCGTGATACAATTGAACATGGAACAATAATTATTTTCGATCTCAACGTGGGATAACTAGATTATACTACCGAATTCATCTTCTAGTCTTTCTTCTTTTTTCAATTATAACCCACCAACATTCTCAAACTTTTTCAAAATTACATGGTATTATACCATTTGCGCGTTTAATGGGTTAGGATCCGATCTCTGAGATTTCCCATGGACTTATTATCTCCCTCGCTCTTACTTTATTCCGTTAGCAACTTCTCCATTTCGCTGAATGATGTTGCCGCGTACTGTATGCTTAACATCGGGGAAGATTGCGCCAAAAGTAATGAGGTTGAATGTAAAAATTACACAAATCAGGCGATCCTCTTGCTCAGCATCGAAGGTCTTTCATTTGCTGAGTTATCAAAATGCATCGCAAATAAGTTAATCTTAAAGGAGTTTCTCGGGAGAAATATACGTATATATATATAAACGGGAATCCAAAAAAAAATCAATTACAAATTATTGGAAATTTAATCATTTTCTTTGCATTGTATCTCTTATCGAATAAGCACATTTGATTTTCCAATGAGATTTATTATTTTTATTTTTTTTTTCTTATATTAATGAAAACGCACATTATTTAATTTCAGATGAATCAACAGTGCAAAGTATGTGGGGAACCTGCTGCTGGTTTCCACTTTGGAGCTTTTACCTGCGAAGGATGCAAGGTAAACTAAATAAGTATTTTTCTGTTTTTCTTCGACTTTTTAATACTTTTTTTTCTCTTTCTTCTAAAAGCTATCTCCGTTTTATAAATCCTTCCTAGCAATAGAATTATGAAATACAATTTTTCAGATTTGCTTTGAGTGACTCCAATGTTCAACTCTCACTTTTTTTTATTGAGCAGTCAAGACGAAAAGACCATGAATTCTTATAGGCAAAATTAAGTCTAAGGAAAGGTGCTGTGATGAAACAATGCTCGCTGCTTTTTCCCGTATCCATCACTTTCTGTACAGCACAATACTTTTTGTATTTCCTTTTTATCCTTCAAATTAATTTTTTCCTCCATTTATGGACTATTTATCCATTCGGGCAAAGTCTAAAATTGTCTTTCGGATACTTAATTTATATAGCTTTATAAATTTAACTTCGCATCACACATTAATGGATTAATTTCAAAAATATTCCCCCTAATTATCTTAATCTTCTTTCACCTATTTCAACTCAGTCAAACTCTATTTATTTTAAATTACAAATAATTATCTCAATTATTTGCACATTATTAAATCATATTTTCATTAATTTTTTTAGACCCTGAAAAATTTAATAATTATGTCTCAAAGTTATAACCATGTAAGATTCTTACATTTACTTATAGAGATTCCAAAAGAAAAAAGTTATAATTGAAAAATTAAATAGTTGCTAAGATTTAATGATTTGTCACGATTGAACAAGATTCAGCATTGTTAAAAATTCGTTACATTGCTTTTGGATCACATTATTATATTTTTTTTTTTGGATTGTATAGCTTTCTAAATTTAAAATTTCTTTATAAATCTGGCATTGTAAAACAGATTCCAAAAAAATATTTAAAATTAAAAAAAAATTAGTTGCTTTTATGTATTCAATTTTTTAAAAATAATTATATCTAAGGGCAAATATAAATAATATAAATACTTTCACTGCAAGAGATCGTGGAAAAAATGGAATTATTAATTTGTAATGAATAGCATAAAAACACCAAATTAGATCTATAATACTATTTTTAATGTTATTTTTTATAATTTCTTCTTTTGAATATTCAACACAGAAATTAATAAATTCACATATGTTTTGTTTGCCTCATATAAATTTCATAGCTATATCAAATGTGAAATAGTTTGAATGTGTTTGTTTTTCCTCATTAATAAAGCAAGCCATATCCCATATACTACACATGAATAAATGTTTTAAAAATGAATGAAACTGAAATATAAAATTCAATATGCTTATGTTTGCTAATATTAATGTACAAGAATCGTATTTTTGATTAATTTATTCACTTACCAACATAGAAATTTAATCGCTAGATTTTCATATTAAAAGAGACTCTTCCCTTTTTTTAATACGTTGAATTAGTTACCTGAATAGTTTGGTTTGTCTTCTATATTACCGTAAAAGGAAACCATCATATTAATATATATATATATATGTATATTCACATAAGAAATACATTATATTATTATTATTATTATATAGTTCTTATGTTTAAACATTTTTTTTTATGTAAATAATACAGGGATTTTTAGTCTCATTTTCGAATTGAATCCGTAAAACTTTAATGAATTATATTAATCTGTTAGAAGTAACTCTTTTCAAAGTACATAGTATTTGAGAAATTCGCATCTTATAAAAGTCGATCTTGTGCAAAATATACGTGCGGATTAACAAGGTATTTCAGCAGAGCAAATCCACTTTTTCAGTATGAGGAAGAATATAAAAGACCCTTCACTACTATTAAGTATATTTAAACTCAGCTGTAAATTATTATGAAAGAAACTTTTTTCTTGAAATATAATTGAAATAATATGATATATATCTGTGATGATGTAATTATTGTCATTAAAATTTTTTTGAAAGTTTCTGAACCTTTGCTTTTTTAAAAAAAAAAAAATGTTGAAAACTTTCTGAACCATGCAGGAGCATTTAGCTTTTTCTCCCACCAAATGAAGAAAGTGATTTTACGAAGTTGAAATTAAATTTCGAACATATCAAATTTTTACGAAAGGTTTGGATTCACAACAAATGGCAGAGCTGAAGCTGTTACAACACTAATCTTACGCTATTAATTTATATGGCAAGTTATACGGCAATTTCTTTGATAATAAAAAAAAAAAAAAAATGCGGCCAATCAAGGTGAAAATTCACGTATTATTATACACCGAACAGAAACAGATTATGAAATTATTTATTTACGTTTCCAGTCTTAACGAAAATAAGGCATATGATATAAAGGTTTTGGCGTCTAGGAGGTGAATTTGAAAAAAAAAAAAAATTTTCCCATCCAAATCCGAAGGGGCGTCTAAAATAAGGCGACAACGTTAAGTTTCTTTTTTTCAAGTACATCCATTCCATGTTGGAGCCAAGAAAAGCAGGAGAAACAACTCTGGAAAGTAAGACAATACTTGATTTATGGATTCTCATCCATTCATATGAAATGAGGAACAATGCATTACTTTAATTTAGGATGAACTTGAAGATTGTGTAACTTTCAAAACAATCTGATATAAAAACACAATAATAGCAACGACGACGACGACGACGACGACGACGATGATGATGATGATGATGATGATGATGTTAGAAACAAAGACCGTAGCGGAATAAATAAGTTAGTCGGTGTGTGAATATTTGGTTCACTGGGCCATTGTAGTTAGTCTTGTGTAAATAAGGCCGGCAAAAAATAACCTTGTCACATTACATCCATTTGTTTTTATTACGTTAGCCATGGTTTCTTCTTCGACTTTTGTATTTGGCAAAAATTTTACGTGGAACTTGAAAATTGCGCAAGAGCGCAAGAAAAATGTATATTTATAGTTCCTAAATTATAGTGTACTGTTAAATGTTTCGCTTTTTTATGGTCATACGATTCGAAATTGACATTCATGACTCGAAAATTCGCTCGCGGATTCATATAAATACGGAATATGTAACCGGTGCAACAGCGGTCACGTAATCAATGATGATTACGTTTCCAAATTGGAATAATTAACAGAAAAAAATCGTACAAATATGCTTAAACAGATCGTTGTATTTAAATTTCATGAAAAATGTTGAATTATCATCAGCCAATGCTACTAATACTAAATTTAGTATACAAAATCATTTAATGTTGTTCTTGTTCACCTTTATTTAAAAAAAAAAAGCAGCAAATGAAAAATATGGACAAAAGTTTAGCTAGAATGCAAAAACATAAATATGGTAATGCGTAATTTAAATAAGTAGATAATACAAAAAAGTCATTAATTTTCATATTTACGTTATAAAAGTTCTTTTGAAGAGCAGTTTATACTAAATTCAACAAACCCTGTCATGAAAAAAAAAATGCGCTACAAAACGTTATTGATTATATATGAAAATTAAATAACAACAAAAAAAGAAAATCCAAAATTATTAAATTAATACTTCACTCGCTAATGTGATAAATTGCAGAAAATAATATGGTTTCAAATAATGCTAATTTGATGTGATACATTAAATCTTGTAAAACTTTATTAAATTATTGTTTCCTCTTGTTAGCGAATTTTTTTTTTTTTTGTGCATCATTAATTTGGATTTGGTAGGTCGTTCTAAACCGAAGTTGTTTTATCAAGCTAAGTTATACCCGATGGTTTTTATGAGGAAATTTAGGTACCAATGTTTCGATTGTTGAGTATATAGAAATTTGAAACCGATATGGATCGTGTTATATATATATATATTTTCTTTTTTCACCTGAATGGAAGAATTTGTTTTCAGACAAAAAATTTTAAATATCCAATATTATTATTTTTGAAAAAGAGTTCGGGGCAGGGTCTATTGACAAGGAGGACAGCAATGGACAAGTCCTTGTACTGATGACACGAAAGAAACGTGCTTTGAATGTTCACTAGAGGTTTCGCATGTTTGTAAACGATGCCAATCAGACCGATTAATTTTATATTAAATCGAAAAGAAACCGAAAGCGATTCGCCAGCCATTAACCATAATTCCCACAGTCGAGTCCGTTAATGAAAAAAATGACTTTTTATCTTCGGCTGAAGTGAAAGTTCATTAAAAGGAAAAAATTACGGATTACATCTGAGGGCAATTTTCGTCTCTCCCCGTTGCCGCAATGTATCAGAATTAAGATTTTTCAGGCGAGAATGCTCGAAAATAAAAAAAAGAAACGATGTCAAAGGTTAAAATGACGATAAAAACAGGTTAATTTCGCATCGTAAAACGAGAAAAAATTGAAGAACACACATTGCGAAACTGCAGCTATTCAAAAGGTCCCGTAACCGTTGGCGGAATCAACTCTGGAAACCATACGAATTCGCACTGTTTCCACCCAAACAATAGACGCCTCTTTCGCCAATTAAAAAAACAACGTTTTTTTTTTTGTTTTTTTTAATCCGTCGACAATTTCGCGATTTGATTTGCACCCACCTCGGGAAGGGGGGGAGGGGGCGGCAAAAGAATCTTTGATGCTTGCATCAAATATCAGTTGGAGATCGTCGCAGGAGACAAAACCTCGCGCAGTTTCCCTAATGGAACGTGCTTCATGGGGGCAATCCGTCATATTGGTTTCAACGGATCTTCGACCGCGACTGTGAACGAATAAAATGCCTCCGCGGCGTTGTAACACGACCGGAAAAAATAATCGTCGATCGACCTTCTTTAAAAAAAAAAAAACAGCAAACCGTTAAATAAAACGCGTCCGAATGAGGGGATCCCGAAACGCAAAACGTATTCGAGATCAACCTGCTCCCAACCCCCGGGCACCGGAACATTTTCCCATAGCCCGCCAAGAATTGATAAATTTATCGTTTGCGAGACATTTTTTTCACCTAGAAAAATCTGAAGTTACGGATGCGAGCATCTGTGAAAGGAAAATGAAATCGATCACTGCCCAAAGTAAGTTAACAGCCATTTGCGCCGGGACATTGCGTCTGCCATTTTGAAATACAAAAAAAAAAAGCGAAGAGAAAAACTCAAGTTGGTTAAATCCCTTGAGAGTGAACCTTGAAAGGGAAAAAACATCATTATGCATATAATTTAGATAAAAAAAAAAAAAACTAACAAAAGTCAAACATTTCTGGAAAAAGCTTCTCATTTGAGGCGATATTTGAATAAAAAGGCAATGACCTTGAAGCACTTAAAAATATTAAGTAAAGAGTGTGCACCGTTTCTCACAGGATTGCATTTATGGACCAAATTCACGTGTTTAATGAGGTTAAACTGTGAGTGCGTTCAGAAAGTTTTGCCCTTTTTCTCTATCGTGTGAATAAATCTTGTATCCTTGAGATCAACCAGAAAGGTCTTCCATTTAATGAGCGACCTATAACATATCGTTTCCTTCTTAGCCACGGTTTATTCGAAGGTCCAAACTATTCAAATTATCGAAGCGACAACACTTTCCCCGCCAAACTTCTCCGCTTTAGCGATCAACAGTAGAGTATTACTCAATTGGATTTGTCGGTCTGTCAGTCACGGTACAGTTGTCGGTTAATTAATTTCCTTCCGTGTCAAGGTCACTTTTATTTTCTCAACTGACCTTCCGAAAAAAAATTATTTTACATGAAGACGAAATCCAGAAAAAAAAAAAATCCGTTTTAACCGTTCCCATTTTGCCGCGAAATAACGTTCAATTTCCTTTACAAAAAAAAAAAAAAAAAAAAAAAAACGAACAAAAAGATTTAAAATTCCACTTAAGCAATCGTAACGCACGTCAATAAACTCTCGTCGACCGGGAAATTTCAGACCCCGTTCAGGAATTCGAAAAATTACTGGCGGAAATGAAATGCGTAGCCCGTGGCGCCTCGAACCGCCTAATTTTCGACCAAACTGAACTTTCGTATTCCACCTTCTAGCTCCGGTGCACGTTAAGAGCGTTGCGTTCTCATAATTAATTTACGGCAGATTTAAGTTTTGGAACATCGCAAAAAAAAAAAAAAAAAAAAAAAAAGCCACTGCCTTGCTCCCCTTTTTTTAAATCGTCCCCTGACATCTTGACGTGATGCGCGGGAAAATGCTAAACGTCGACGCTTTTTTTTTTTTTTTTTTAAGAATTTTCTCTCCATACTCTCAAAATCCAACCATATCGCTCATTTGGTTATTTGCAATTATTATGCTACATTTCTCAGTTACATAATTTTTATAATGCTGGAAAAAAAAAAATTAACGAAAGATTTCAAATTAAAAGTCATAATGGAGAGAGACCTAAAGTAAGAAATGTGCAATCTAAATTTTTAGAAAAAGTGAGATTCTGCTTCATGTGATTTTTTTTTTTTTTTTCATGGCTAAATAATAAACTATAATTACTCAATATCAAGTTATTACGCATTGTGCATAGTTATTTAGAAATTTAAGACCTTTGTAATAGTTAAATTTAAAAAGTTCATGCAAAAATAATCAGAATCTTTTATTTGCTTACCTTTTAGCATAAATTTATGATTTCGCAGTTAAAATCATCTACATTGCCAGATTTATTTTTTCATTAATTAATTCATTTTTTATCGCCGGAACCTCTTTAATTAGTGGATTTTTCATTGTTTATATAATAGTTTAGATCTTTCAAAAACGTTATTTACTCTAAGTTGGCACTTTATAAATCCAATGCGATAATAAATCTTTTAATTTAATTAATGGGTTAAAATAATTTTAGGAGTCGTTGCAGATCTGAAAATTTCATCCCAAAGCAATGATATATACGTTAAATTAATATTTTTACTTTTTTCCAAGCTCCGCGGTTAATAATGATATCATTTTGTTTTTGCAGTCGTTTTTCGGGCGATCGTATAACAATCTTAACTCCATCACCGAATGCAAAAATAACGGGGAATGCATAATAAACAAGAAAAATCGAACGGCCTGCAAGTCATGTCGACTTCGTAAATGTCTTCTAGTCGGTATGTCAAAGAGCGGATCAAGATACGGCAGGCGCTCGAACTGGTTCAAAATCCACTGCCTCCTGCAGGAACAGCAACAGGCGGCTGTCGCCCAGCTGAGAGGAAAGAACGTGTCTTCGAGCCCTCCAGGCGGTTCACCGATTCCCCTTTTATCCCCGATTGCTTTCCCGCACGCCAACTTCGGGAACTTCTTCAGGCCGGACAATCCGTCTTCCCCATCGATCAGCTCGCCGGATTCCGATTCATCCGAGACGGGCCTGTACCCACCGAGACCGAACGGCTCCCACCAGTTCGCCAATAAGGATTTTTACCTGCCCGTGCCGTTCCATTCCATGTTCATGCAATCGCCGCCGCTGACAAATCCCTTCCTGCTTCCGCCGTCCATGTTCCCGTTCTCGGTAGCGCCTCCCAAGCAGCAGGCCGAAGCCTTTTTACCTGATCAAGTTCAAAACCCGCGGAAAATAAGCCCGACGCCGGATCTCGAGGAAAACCAAATTAGATCCATCAAGCCGCTTTCTAGATGTTCACCTTTAAACAATAATGACTACAGTTCGAAAAATAATAATTGTAGTGATAATGAAAGTGGCATTAAATTTAACACTAATAGCGATGACAATACTCTTAAGAATAGCATAATTAATAATAATGGTAATGATAATGGTAATAGCAATAATACCGAGGACAAAATGACAATGAGGTCGAAGAGATTTTACCTCGATGCTATACTCGGACTGAAAGCCCCCAGATCTCCCGCGGGATCTTTCGCTTCCATCTCTGAGATGGGTCACTTCAGAAGCCCATTCCCGAGTGAGGGCTATCTGGAAGCCGAGCAAGACAGTCCTATTGATTTGAGCGTAAAGAAAATCTCCTTCGCCGGAGCGAACGATCGGAGCACGACCGCCGTCAGATTTATCTATAAAACAAACGATACGGAAAACAAAGAAGTGCCAATGGCGGCTTCCATCGCCGCGGAGGAGATCAAACCGATCCCTCTGGACCTGACCAAATAGAGAAAAAGGCACGTCCCGATAAGAAAGTTTTTTGTTGTGGCTAAAACATTAAAAGTTTTTCCAGCGATGCAATGAAAATGTTTCGAAGAAGTTTGTCGTAAAGACGAAAAAACGTCAAAGCTTGACGTAATTATGCGATTTTGTATTTTCACGTTCGTTGTTCGCTGTAAGATTTAGATGATCGAAGCAGAAGCCTTGATCGCAATTGTGTTTTCTTTTTTTTTTTTTCATTTTCTTAAATTTTTAGTTTTAAAATATTTCCTTTTTTATTCCTCATTTATTATTTAGCGTATTTTTTGATTGTCTTTATTGCGCCCCAGCACTTTCTGTGGGGAAACCACAAGTGCTCGATTCTAATTTCTAAAAAAATTGAGTTTAAATGTTCCCTTATGTATAGTTCTTAGTATTTACAATTCTAAACATATCCTTTAGGTTAAAATATTTTGTTCTCCTTGTAAAAAAATTAAAAATTTTTGTCTAAAAGTTTTCAGATCGCGCCTCAGTTCGAACTTTCTTTTTTTGTTCTTCTTCTAAAGATCATTTAGACGGCAATCTTGGATTTATTCTGCTAATACATTGTAACTAATGAAGGCCGGCATCGGATATTAAATCGTTCGTTTTTCATTCGGTACACCGAAAGGGCAAGCGAGCGAATCAGAAAAGCAACTCGCGAAATTTTCATATTTCACTTTGCCGTTTCAGGTTTTTTTCTTTCTTTTTTTGTTCCTCAGTTGACCGATTCTCGATTGAGACAATGAAATTTCAAAATTTTTCCAACCAACTCCCGATAAATTGCGAAAAAAAAAAAAAAAAAAAAAAAATAAGAAAACTGCGACAAGAATTTCGGATGGTTCCGCTTTAGTGATTTCGAGACTTTTCTCCTTTTTCCCATTCGACGGCCACTTGAAATTGGGCCGGAAAACTGTGTTGGCAAGGGCCCGACTTCCGGGCCGGGAAAACCGAAAAGAAAAGATTTTTAGAATTTTTTTTCCACGGCGCCGGGCGAAGGCTCCGATCCGGGAGGTTTTTCCGCTTGAAAATGACGTTCGCGGAGCGACAGCAGTCATCGGCTGCGTGCTCGCCCGACAAACGGATGACCGATCTCTCTTTTTTGAGAAGCTCCTTCCCGCATCTGCGGCGAACCAGATTTACTTTATTTCGGGCAGCTCCACAGCTTCGGAGGTTTTAGATTTGAAAGTGGTTCGCGGCCTTCTTCGGATGCGGGGGTGGGAGGTTGGGGGGGTTCGTGCGTCTGCGCACCACCGGGTTCGGTCTTCCGGTCGCGCGGGTGCGACAAAACTAAGATTTGTGAATTTTTAATGAAGGTTGAGTTTGAACTGTTTGTCTGTGTCCTGCTGTCGGCGTGCTCCAGATCACTGCGGATAATGTACCGAAAACCTCCAACTATCTCCCGTCAAGTTAAACAAAATATAATTAAAAACATTATTATTCCTAAATAAAAATATTACCTTCATAAATATTACTATTTCCGGAACTGTTTGAGAAAAAAAGCAGATAAAATCAATTCTGAAAACTTTTAATTTGAAATATGCAATATTATATATTTAAGATATT
Organism: Ricinus marginatus; assembly: GCA_028565995.1. Taxonomy (NCBI): domain Eukaryota; kingdom Metazoa; phylum Arthropoda; class Insecta; order Psocodea; family Ricinidae; genus Ricinus; species Ricinus marginatus. The sequence goes on from JAOWBB010000005.1 coordinate 851,024, forward strand.
ATTATAAAAGTGTGTTCTCAGCATTAAGAGATAGAAAAACAAATGGTATTAGTATTGTATTAATTAAATTATTTTAAACTCTTATTATTGATCTCATTTGTGATTTATAAAATAAATTGACGATTTCCATTTCGTTGGTGTTCATTGAAAAGTTTTGATAAGAATTGCGTTAAATCATTTTCAACGACGTGGAAAGAAATTAGTTCGTAAATGGTAGCCAAAAACATAATATAAATGAAAAATTGTAGTTTAATTTTTTTTGTGTTCCCGGCTTCATTTTCAACCGGGTAAAATAAATTCATTTTCATTTGAGCAAAATAAATGTTTTGAAGCAATTTTATTTCTCATGTTTTTTGGTACACCTGAATAAATATTCAAGTCCATTTCTGCCATCTTCTTCCTTTTTCCTTTCCACTCGTCATCCTTCAATACCCTGACGGGTCGCGGCAATTACTGGCGCAATTTGCGCGTACTTTGGGGTCGATATTGCTCAAACGATCGATGCAAGTCGGCAATAGTTGCGGCGGCTAGAGAAAGGAAGCAAAACCGTACTTTCGGACGAAACAGGACAAATCTCTGGCTCGGGCAGGGGGGGAGGCGCAGATCTTACGGGATCTTCAGAAAGAGGAAAGCAAACTGACGTTCTGCTGAGCCGATGCAGGAAAACCGTGGCACGCATCGCGAGACGCTACTCTCCTTTCCGGTCGCTAGATGTCGGACAATGAGATTTTCATTCGCGAGTAATTTCCGTTTTGGGAACGTGCACGATGTCAAGAGCGGTTTCTCCCCCGGTGGGTGATCTCCTCTTCCAACCAATGAAAGGCACTTAAAGCGGCCGCGTCGTCGATCTTGCCGTTCGCCTCGCGGCTTTGCTTGCCGCCGGGAAAAGTTCCGCAGAGGGCGGCGAAGCCAAGAACGAAAGCCCGTAATAAAAATGGACGTACACTTTCCAGTGGAAGTTGCGAACGGTAGCAACGGTCGAAACTGCGGCCCCCATCTTCAAGACAACCCGTGCGAAATCCCAGGACACGCAGCGAAAGGCTCCAAAACCTTCCGCTCCTACGTTGGAGAAGACAACCCCATAAGCTATGTAAAATTTCAAGCTGCCGGGACGTCCGCTTTGGGCCCGAAAGTCTTTGTGCTTGTTTAACAAGCTGTAATAATACAAAACTTGATGTTCAGCCCGAGGGAGTGCCCGGCGAAACGAGCGAAAATCCTCCATTTAACACCCCAAACTAAGACAATGACGCCACGGCCCGCTGACGGCCACAACGTCTTTGGAACGATCTGCCACGTTTCACTCCAAATCGCCAATGCCTGGGAAGGCACTTCCGAATCCGGTTCATAATTAATGTCGCGCGAAAGAAAGCTCGATTCGGTTGCAAAAAATGAAAATAAAAAATAATTTAGATTAAAATTTGAATTTTTTCCGCTTGTAATTCAAAATTGAACGTGCGTAATTTGTACATCATCGCCAAGCCTTCCAACGACCACTCCTCGCGGATTTCTCGCATTTTTATCCACATCAATTAAGTGCTGTAAGAGTTCAAACGGTCGCACTCATAAAAACGCAAAGAATAGTTAAATCGTCGAGCTACGTTAGTACGAGTCCTTGTTGGACCGAAGTTTGGTGAAAAAAACCTTATACAATCATATTTCAAAGATTAGGAAACTTATCAGTGTGGATATCGTTAAAAAAACGAATTATAAAATCTAAATAAATTATAAAATAATAAATAATAAAAAAATATATAAATTAATATATATTGCGAACAGTAGGAACTCAATCCGTAAAGCTTAAAATTAAAAAAAAAACCATTTACCGAACTATAAAGACATGGCGACAATTTTATTCTTTCTTCCTTTTCAACAGATACAAATACGAATTTTTGGATAAGTTGAAAAAACTTATCGTACATTAAACTTTTTTTTTTTTGCAATCCGTTGTTGAATTTTCGTAACAGCGATGACAATTAATCCCGAAAAAAATCTTATTAGGTTACGTACAATTAATAAAAAAAAAAAAAAATCTCCAAATTCAGTTGTAAATTACGCACATCACAATTATACAAAATTTCTTAATTGCGGCAGAAAAATTCCAACTTTCGCGGTTTAAAATATTTTTGATATTAAAATGTTCGTTATTTAGCATGACGGAACAATTATGCCATGCCTGGTCTTAATCGCATTTCGGAATTGTTAAAAATCAACTAGCTAAATACGAAATAAAGAGTATTTCGTTTACTTCAAATGACTAATAATTTTTTATTAGTCCCGAAATCTCATAATCTCGAATTATAAGAAATTATCTATAATATATTATAAATGCTAAACCCATAATCGCCGATAATAAATTTTCCTTTTTAATATTAACAATCAAAACCATGATATGCATTTTTCGAAGAAAATTTCCTCCGTATAAATGAAATTTACATGAAAATGATAAGTTAATTTTTAACAGTATTTATAAACATTTACATAAATATATATAATGCATTACTTTCAAAGCCAAAAAAAATCAGATTTTTCTCATCACTGAAAATCTGACAAGTTAATCACAATAGAAAGTAATTATGATAATTTATCAGAAATTTTTCTATAAATTATTTTTATTGAATATAAAATACAACCATGTTCGTATATGATAATATCTAATGTACAGCAATTTCATATTATTAAAATTTAATTTCACGTTAAAAAAATTCGATCCCGCTTTCGACCAAGTATTAATTTTTTAATTAAAATTCAATTTTGAAAGTGAAATTCATCAAAATTTTTGCGGTTAAACCTCACAATTCAATTAAAAATTCATAATGTGGATAAATTTTTATAGAATTTAAATGAATGTTTTTTTAGACTCTTTTAAATAAAAAAAATTAAAAAAACTTTAGCTATCGTAGAGTCGAATTTTTTCAATGGAATAACTTTTGTTGTGACTTTGATTTCTAGTTATCTCCTTTCCCTTATTAAATCGTATTAAAAAAGGCAATAACTTCTTAAGTTCATCAAGACCGTCAATTTCGTTCTCCACTGCACATTTTAATGTACATAAAATTTCCATTACTCTGGAATCTCTTGATAACACGAATTGCTGGTAAAAAGCATCTATAAGCATTATTATCCACAACAATATATTATTATCTGACTCAAGATGTTTCAAATCACTAGATATACTTAAATGATTCAATAAAGATAAGCAATCTTCAAATTTGAAATAGAGTCTTAAACTTAAGAATAAATTAACGTCATTAACCGGTATCCTAAGAATTTTGTTTAAAAAAGTAGATTTCAAATCTTCATTTGTTGAATTTCCTTTAGTTAGAACATCACAATCAGATTCATTCAAAATTGCAACTAATAATTTAACAATGACATCTTCAGGAATATCTATAAATTCATTTAAACACCAGCTAAGCCCATCATAGTCCTTTGCTTCTAAAAGTTTATTTAGCACAAATTGACAAATTCTAAAAAAAAAAGTAAATATACATAAATAAATAAAGCTCAGAAAATCACAATTTATAAGGAAAACATCTATACCTTAAACATAAGTAACTGAATCATTGTTTAAGATGGATGTTTTCAACTAATATTTTTATTAATAAAAGATAAAATGTAATAAAATTGAATTATTACCCAAATTCAGACCATCCTTCTGAAGAGCAAATGCTAAGAAGATCTTTAATGTTTTGTGGGCAAATAACTTCCTTTTCTATATTCTTTTCCTCAGTTTTCTCAGTTTTTTCCCATGTCACAGTGGGTATGACAGCAGCTATTTCCTGTGTAAGTGATGATGGATTATTATGCAAAGCTCTTGAACATGCTATTGAAGAAAGTGCCTCTGCTTGAAGAGTAAAAGGAACACAAACTAATCGCTGCCCCATGAGTATAACGATGCAATTCTCAACCAGCCATATCCTTGGAGGCTTGTTAAATAATTTAAAATTTGTCTGTGCTTGAAACAATCCAAATTTCACATTATAGATTCCTAAAAATGCTCCTTCCTCAGATACATCACTTGCATAAATTGCTATTTGATTGTAGCTAACAGGAACCATAGTTACTTCAAACTTTTTGCTAACTGTGTGAATTGTACCTAAGAATTTTCCAATATTATTTTTAACTTCTGATAAAGGCAATGATAGAGAGAATAAGAAACCATCGGACCCTAAAATAATATTAAAAAAATTTCATTATCTTTTAAAATATTATATTTTCATTATGAAAAAAAAATTTTCAACTTACAATATGTGAGTAATGAATTTCTTCTATCTTCCTCAAGAATGCAATATCCAAGCATTGTAGCTCCTTGTCTTCTTAATTTAACTTTTTTTACAGTTTCAGTCATAATAGTATATTTATCTTCCTCAAGCTGAGCAGAGTAACACAGATGATATTTCTTAAATAAATAATAACCATTTTAATTCATTATAAAACAATTGTTGCATTAAAAAATCAACAAAAAATATATTAGCAATATTTAATTTCAAAATAACTTATGTATTTTAGTAATTCCAACAACTTTCTCTTATAAGTCTTCAAATTTCTATAAAAAAACTTATCAAACATAAAAGACTGTCTTAGATACTTAATAATTATTTATAAGAATTTTTTTA
>JAOWBB010000005.1:855739-879221 GCA_028565995.1 Ricinus marginatus
GAACCGATTGTCCGGAGTGCTGTCCCCGAGGTACGCCGCCACAGTTGCTTCCAAAGGTTGCCTCCGTTCTAGGGCATGCAAATTTTTTTTTTCTTCCTTCCTTCGATCTGGCCAGATGCAGCACCCACCGAAATTGCTTTCATGTCTTAATCAAATTTCCTCTCGTTTGTGACTGGCGGCTGCGGAAGAAGTTCCAGATCGAATGCTCACCATGGGCTTAATAATGTAGCAGATAAAGTTGAAAACGTGAAAAAAATATTTTATGGCCATTAAATTTTAAAGGAGAATCGTGACTTCAACCCCAATCGCTGGGGAAAATTTAAAAAAAAAAAAAAAAAAAAAAAAAAAAGCAGCATAATTTCCCTTTCTGATGTCTTTCTTCTCTTCGTCCGCGGAGTCATGTTTGGGAAATTGCCGAAATTCGTAATCGTTCCGCGGGGAAAAAATCTGTCGAAACGGCTCCGGTTTTTCCGCGGTTTCCGCATTTTCCGGAGGAACGCCGTTCTCGTCACGGTTATGCGTCGCCATTTACCACATCCGGCGGATCGGGGGACGACGCTGTCTTCCTTCTCCCCCCCCCCCCCACCGTCCGAAACTTGCCAATAACCGAAGTGAAAAGTTAGTTAAAATTCCTCCTTTACCTTCTCCGGACGATGCTGACAAAAATAAACGATCCATACGTAGGTATCAAAACAGAAATAAATAAATATAATAACTGGAAACCACCCGTTGTCAAAAAGCTGAAATTTTAACAAATGCTGGTGTTGAAGTTGTTAATCAACCGAGATGAGTCCCGAGGAGGAGGAAATTGTTCGGGGCCCCACTGTGAGGGAAAGGGCCACACGAGCATATATTAATAACGCGTTAAAAAATATATGCACATTTACATGAACAGGGGCGAAATATAAATCCAGTCACAACCTTAAAGTTTTTAATCAAACTTCGGGTGGGCATATCAAATTTTTTTTTTTTTCGGGACCCCCTGTCTGGAAGAAAAACCAATATCATTTAAACGAACGGGAAAAATCGAGCTTTCAAGGCGATCCGAAAAATTACCTCGCAAAAAAAAAGAAGGAAATGCGCTGGAACCGGCTAAGGCGGCCATCTCCGACTTCTTCTCGAAGAAGGTTGGGTTAAGGTTTCCGCAGCTTCCACTTCCGCTCCTCTGCATTTTCGAACTGGTTTGCCGGTCCGGTGCAGATCCATCGCACGGTGCGTTTTCCTCCCTTGTTAAACTCACCAATCGACGCTCACCGCCGGCGCAGCCCGCTGACGGATCGGGACGAAGTCGAAGCAAGAAGAAATTAACTTGCAAATTGTGATGGCGGAGGCGCCTTGATCTGCTCCGAGACTGCGTTTATGAAAATTGAGAACGTGCCCCGGAATTAATTAGCTGGGAGCCATTGTGATCCTTTTCTTTTTTTTTTTTTCGGTGCGGAAAAAGAGAGAAAGGTTCAGGCACGTACCGCCTGCGATGGTCGCGCTCCGGCGGATGCCAGAGAGGGGTGTTTCCGCCGGCAATTTGAGCACCCCGGAAGTCTCGATTTGGGAAATTCCGCGGCCCTCGCTCCGGCGCCTCGGTTTCCGTCGCCGCGACCGAACGATAGCGAAATCCGCGATGACGACATTCGGGCTGAGGATGATGCCACGTTGGAGTGCTGCCAGTGCATGCGTTCGGCGCCGAGGCCGAGCAAGGTTGGCGCGCTTGAGAGGTAACACGCAAAAATCGTTTCTAGGATAGAAATGATACAGTTTTATGGATTTTCCTCCAGCGATCGTTGGCTCCGTTGTCTTTTTACATCGACGTCTGAACGTGAAACTCGTTTTGATTCGCAGAGAAAAAAAGAAAAAAATTACCGAACGGAGGTGAAGAAAGCTTTTTAAAAGTTATTTATCACGCTGTCCGCCGCGGTTTTTCTTGAATGCGCTCCACGGGTTCCGATCCGATTCCGCGGTTGCCGATTTGCGCTTCGAATCGCTGCCTTCCCGCAAAATTTTACCCGCGCGCTTTGCCGTGTTCTGCGGGACGTTCGCTTCCGCGATTGCCGATGACGTACATCCGGAATTGAGAGGCTTCGACGCGCGGAGAGGGTTTCGGAAACCGAAACCGAAGAGTGAAGCGTCCAAACGGGTTCGCTTGTACGAATAAATGGTTGGGTGTCACCCCGTTAAGAGATCCACCTTTGCATGCCGCGCATTCGGAGCAAAACTGATTCACACGTTTAATTATTTGACTCCGGGTACGTCTTATTGTAATATAGACCGTGGGTTTTACCGAATCCTACATGCATTTCATCGTCTCCACGAAATATGATTCATTTGATCCACATACCTGAAATTTAGTTCTCCTCGCTCAATAAATTATTGCGTTTGATTTCCGACCGACGCCCCGTTTCATTTGAGGATTTGAATTTTTCTCGCGGAAAACTCGGGGCTTTTCCATTTTTTCCCCGCGGTGAAAAATGTCCGCACGCGATAAACCACGTCCTTGTTGCGGTTGTGTACAGCATAAGGGAACCTTTGTCTGCCTCCTTTGGCGAGGTGTATTTTCTGTTATGATTTCATTTTCTCTCCTCTTTTTTTTTTTTTCCATTCATCTCGGTATTTACATTTACGTTGATGGATGATCGTAAATCCGGGATGAAAACGGACTGTGTGGGCTTAAATCATGAGAGCGAACTTAACCCGATCCGTGTTTTTTTCTTTTTTTTTTTCCTATCTGAACCTGCGTGTGTCAAGGTTTCAGCACCGTGTTTGCAAACTGTTTTCCTTCCAAATTTATATAATTGATACTGACATATTGTACATTGTTTGCAGTGCATAATGTTAGCATTCGAGCAGAATGGACGCGAACCCAACACATTAAATGATGAGAATTATTTCTTTAAACACTCGATATTTTCCTTGTTCAAATTTTTAACGTACAAAGTATAATGTAAAGTCGAAAAAGAGAAAAAAAATGCAGTATACGTAAAAGGAGCCGCGTACACTGATTCTTTTTCAAAACGTGCCTCGTAAGCGATTTAATATTCCTCAATGTGTTTCCATATAAAAGATTTTATGGGAACGAAAATTTATTATACTGTGCAGAAGTCATTTACAAAAAAGTTAAAACTGGTGTCGTTTTTGTTATTGTACTGATTGAGTCTTCGATTTTTGCGATGCTTTCTTTTACAACTGACGAATAACGCTAAATGTGCTTTCACATATATGCGCAGATCCGTTTCGAATTTAGGCGAGTGACACATGCCCAAGAGTTTTTGGCTGCCGGCAAGGATGGTTTTAATTGGATTTTTAGACGGAAAGCCGGGAGAAATGCGCTGGTAATTTCTAAAAATCAGAATTGCAAATGGTGAAACAATAAAAAAGAGGAGAGGAAAAAAAAAAAAAAAAGACCCTCGAAGCGATGTATGATGAAAATGACACTCTGCGATGCAACGGGTAAAATAAATGCCACATAAACCAGTCAAAGCAGTCTGAGATATTTGATGGAAGGCGGCGAAGATAGGAAACTGCACGCATGGGAAATGTCAGTTCGAAGACAAACATTAACCTGTCAAACGGGGAAGAAAATCCATTATTTTAAGCTGCTCCGGAGCGAACTGTCAACAACAAATAAGAGAAGAAACATCTTGGGAAAACGCGACAAAATTCGAAACGGCCACGTCCGGAAGGTTCGCCCTTCGGGAACTGGGAAAGCGGCGCCCCGGGGGTTGACGGAGGTTTCGCCGGGAAGCGAAGAGGCGGGGCCGTCCGCGGCGACGGTTTCGGGTGCCGAATCGGGGGCCTCACCAGCGGCGGATCAAAAGATCGGGAGGAAAAGAAAAAGAAAACCGGCGCGAAAAGTGATCACGCGAGAAGGAGAAGGTAATTGACTGGGAGGCCCGCAAAGGGAGTGCCATAAAAAAGCGAAGTGGCATTGGATCTAGGATGAATCCTGGTAGTAAAGCAATAAAAAGAAAAATGGGTACCCGTACAAATTCCACGGAGGACTTCCTTGGTATTGTGCTCGTTTTGATTTCGCGTAGCAATAAAATTTTAAAATTAATTTTAGGAAGCGAAGGAAAAAGGTCGCTCGGGAAACTTCGCCTCGAGGCTGGGCACTTGCCGGATGTGAAGACGAACTCTCGCTGAGGGGGAAGTCCTCTCCGGCGGAAGTGCAACGGGGAAGGATCAGCAGGTCGAATGACTGGCACATTCGGTCCCACCGGTGGACCGGCTCCCGAATTTGTCTCGGAATTTAAATGATCGCCTGCCCAAGAAAAAGGTGTGAAGTTCGGTAAAGGATAACTCTCCAGTGGCGGAACAAGGTGACTCCTGGACCGGGCCACGTCGTGGCAGCAGCCCCATTAAAAGAAACAGAAAGGAAAGGTCGGGTTTCCGCTGCCTCGGAAATCGCTTCCCTCTATTTGATGAACCGCGCGTTTTGAAACAATTTTACCGGGTGCGTTCGCCGTTTATGCTCCCCGGGATGCTCGCGAAGGAGAGAATGTCAAACGGTTAATCCTCGTGCGAAAGATGACGTTCGGCACGACCGCCATTAAAAAAAAAAAAAAAAAAAAAAAAAGAAAAAAAAAAGCAGCGAGTATTTTGCATTAAAAACGAATTTTATTGCAATACCAGAAATTCGCGGTTGACAAGGCGAACGGTGCCAGTTAAAAGGGTACGCGAAGGTGATATAAAAACATCGGAAAATTTCTCTCCGCCATGGTTGCCCGGAAAGGCGCCGGAAGCGTCGTGTCAGCAGACGACGGGGGGGTGCCACGTTCGATTCGGGGCGCTCTCCCCTCTTTCGCCGGCCTTTAAAAAAGTGATGGAATGTTTCTTTTCTTTTTTTTTTCTTTTTTTTAAACCGCTTTTAAGACCTTTATTATTTCTTCTTTTTCATGTCGGATTTTCGTTCAACCTCCATTATTCGATCGTGAATAATACCTTCACTTTTTTTTCCGAATCAAGTGTTGCGCGCAGCGGTCGTGACGATCCCAAGCGCCTCAAATATACAATTGATTCCAATATCGTGGGTTAATTAAAATTTTTTTTTTTTTTTTTGGGTCGATTACAAACTTCTTCATTATTTTCGTATTACCGTATCGTTTCCTGCTTCTTATCTCCGGCCGCGAAAGCTCGTCTTCGTCCGATCCCTCGCGGACGAATTTTTGCCGCTTTCGCTCGGTTTCCATCCAAGCGACGACGGCAAACGAGATTTGGAGGCTGTCGCATCCCATTTTCCGTATTTTAACTTTTTCCCGCGGGGCTTTCCGCGTCCTCCTTCATCTCGGCTTTATGTCAAATTTAAATGCCGGCACCGGGCGAATGTTGTCCGGTTAGCCGCCCGCCAATTTTCCTGTGCCCCGGCTCGCCACTTAAAGTCGAAAGAATGGATTTTCATGTAGTTGTAAAATACCTGAACCAGATAACGTCCAAATTAATTATTCCGATATAAACCATCTCCATTTTCCCACCATGTTAGGCACCATTAGCGACATTCTGTTCGAGGTGTGCGGCGAAACAACTTGTAAAAAAATATATATATATATAATTTGCATAATTCGGTCTTAATTTGAATAAGTTAGTATTTATATATATAAATATATGTATATACACACACATATATAAGACATAAATAATGTTCGTGTGGGGAAGTTAAAGCGGCCATGGATGTGCAAACACTGAAAAATCATTTGCAAGGAGGGCGCAGGAGCGGTTTTTGGGGTGGTATATCGGGAAGCGGTAGCATTTCCGCTTGGAAAGCGTGCATTCGGCTGACGTAGCGGTTTGGACGTTTATCATTTGCTTTGGTGAGGAAAAAGAGAATAATCGGGGCAAGTGCGGAGCTTTGCGGTGCATTTCCGAGACGTGGCAGCAGATAAAGGAAGTTTAATTATTTTCATTTCGGTAATAACGCTTAACGGGAAGGCGGTGGAAAGAGGGGGAAAGAGAGAGAGAGAGAGAGGGAAAAAGGGGGAGATAAAAAAGGAAGGAAAGAAAAGAAAATTGAAGACGATAAATCACATCAATTGATTTGACATTTAAAATTTATGCTTTAAACTTCAGAGTTTTTCACTTTCCTCGTTACGTTAAACGCTCACATAATTACACACACGGACTTGCTACATTTGTTTTATAACCGATCCCGGGGGATTCCGTAAGTCCGGAAAATTATTTTCGCAAGGTGAAAATCTCGTGCGATCGCCGAGGAAAGCTTCGACCGTTCGACTCCGGAGCGCGGGTTTGCTCCGAACGTGATTGACGAGCTTTCCCGGGGCGTTTCATGCGGGGGAATCGGTCGGCGGCGAGCGGCCCGTTTGACTTTTGAGCCAGGCCCGAGGCTCGCCCGTTGCCCCGGTCGCCACCATTCGCTGTCGCATTCCTTCCCGAACCTGCGAAAAGACGAATCGCTCACGCGAACGCGGGGCAATCTTTTATCGTCAACCGAGGCAGGACGTGATTTTTTGTTATCTTCTTTTGGAAGAAACGAGAGTGATGCGGTACGGAGGTGCATGTCTTGAAGCATAAGCAAAATACTTGCACATCATTTGAATTCATTCACGCCGCGGGGCCCCCCCCCGTCCCCCATGAAAATTTCAAATTAGTCGGTGGACCGTTCCACCAGGTTCCCACCATAAGACGGTGTACGGAAATAATCACAGGGAGTGAAAATAATTTTCCGAGCAGCGAACGGCGGGGTAGGGGACGGGGCCCCAAAGAGCATGTTGAGTAAGGTAATTTACTCAAACACTATATTTTCTTATATTAACACGGTTCTTTTTTTTCTCTCTCCTTTTATACCGTGCCCCAGAGTTGCCCATAAGGGAGCGTGATCGACACCTAAGTGCGAACCCAATTTTCCCGTGAAACATTCACATGACCAATGATGACGGGGTACGGCTCGAAAGCACCGATCAAAGATGCCAAATAAAAAAGAATAAAAAAAGAACTGTTAACGACCAGAACAAAACTACTAATGGAAAGATACTGACAATTGGACTGGGCCGTGCCTGATTAGCGATCAGGTTCCCTGGAACAAAACCGAATTACCGGGCCCGGGTAGATTTCCATCTTTCCGCAATTATTTACATGGGGATAACGATCCCGAACGAATCGCCATCGATGCATGTGCGGTGGGAGTGCGCGTCCGCACCGGAGGAAAACCGATGCCGCGCACCCGACAGGGTTACCAACCGCGACACTTTTCCTACCCGCCCCGATGCGGGGGGGGTGGGGTTAATTTTCGCGCGGCCCGGGAGTCCGCTCGTGCGGTGGCAGCCCCGTTCGGTTGCCACCGCGAGCGCACCGAAGGTGCCTCGGAAACCGCAGCGGGAGAAAATTTTTCACGGGCAAATTAATTTATGAAACAGAAAAATAACGCGTTGATCCCCGCAATTAATGCTGGAAAACATCTTCGATTTCGATCGGGCGAGGAAATGTTAAAAATCCCCGGGCTCGGAAACCTGTACTTAGATTCTTCGCTTAATAAGTACCTTCGGGTAGAGCTAATCAGATTGAATTTCTCACAGGTGAAACGTTCGGTATGAAAATTTTTTATCGGTGCATTTCCGGATCCTCCTCCGGATGCTTCTGCGGGGCGGGGGGGGGGGGGGGGTAAGGAACGAATTTTCGCGAAGTCCGGGGCGTCGGAAGTACAGAAAAGGCACTTCGTGCGGTTTGCCGTCGCGGTCTTCGGACGGCCCGGGTCAGAATGAGCTGCCCACAGCGCTCGGAGTGGGCGCTCTGCGGCGGATGCCCCGTCGGAGGTTGCCGGGGCATTTTTTTTTTTTTCTTTCTTTTTCCCACCTTGAAAATTTTTATATCCGATAACGTAATAAAGAAAAATTTATACTGCGCGACCATCGAGAGAAAGAAAAAAAAAATGAGAGATCGCGCATCGGGAGTGTAAATTTCTTTTTTACGACACTTCTCGCGGAGCCGGATAAAAGTTGAAAATATTTACTGTCCGCGGACCTCGGGATCGTTTTTTCTCCCCCCGGGGGGGGGGATGCATCGCCCGCTCCCCTTCCGCGATCCCAAAGGGTGCATTTTCGAGCATTCGAAAAACCGGGAGATAAATTTAAAAGGTGGATTTTCGGATTGAAAAAAAAAAAGGGAACGCGGAATATGCAATTGCGAGTTATGACCGTAATTATTATCAATGTAACGTTATTAAGTGGTTGAGGGCACCGATTCGATATATGTGTATTAATCACGAATGCCGAAAAAAAAAAAAAGAAACCGCATACTTAATAACGTCTCGGGTCACATCGCTCGCATTTCCGAAACAGGGGTTAATGGCGACACGCGTAAAAGTCTAATACCTGGGTTCCGGTCGGGCAGATAGCTCGGGGCGAGGGGAAAAGTCGCGCGGCTTTCCTTTAAACGTTCCGGCGGGTTTTTCTCCCGGGGGAGGTGGTGTCGATCGACCTGGAAGCGTCAGAAAACCGTCGGAAGCGGAGGTCGAATCCGCCCGGCGCAACCCGGCATCCGGCGTCCGGCGGATTATTTGAACGTTCCGGTTCCGTCCGGAGGAAGAGGAAAAAAGAACCCGGCAGAAAATTCAGGTGCGGCGGCGAGGGGACCCTCCATTGTGGCAACCCGAATATAATGGCATTAGCACCGAGAGGCACTCTTTGAGTGGTATCTGCGGGTGGCAATCAAACACGGACTTTATCCGTGAACGAGGTCGACTGTAAGAGGGCGTCTTGTAAATATTTGTTAAATAAGATTTTTCTCTTTCGTACCTTTTTGTCGCATTGTGAAGGGGTTTTTCGCTGCGTGCGTGACAAGCACGTGGACCCGGCACGTCTAATGAGATGAAGATCGGAGCGGTAACATCTGCTCCGCATGCGGAGGAAGTCTGCGGGTTCGGAGTGGCGAGGAGGAACAAAGCCTTATTTCGGTGAATGGCGGATAACCGGATTTGGCCGGAAGGATCCGCAAAAAAGGTTCGATCCCCGGGCTTTGGCTTTGCGGGTCGACTTTAATTAAGTTACCGAAATTTCAATGCGGTCGCCCTTCCTTTTTTTCCCTCCCCCGATATTCGGACGAAATCCCTGCGGTCGCCCGATGCGGGAGGATTGTCGAAACCCCGCGGATTCGGTTCGCCCCTCGGTCGGGAAACCGATTCGCGGACTTTTAATTGCCCGCGAGACCGGCAGCGCGGGGCCCGGCGATTCGACCGCGCTTCGGCCGGCGGGGCACAGCCGTGAAATGGGAAAATGAAAAAAAAAAAAAAAAAAATCCAATTAACATTAATTTTTACGGTATCCCCCAGAAAACCATGCTTTTGAGAGGAGAACTGGTCATGAAAGAACATTTTTCTCCATTTGGATCAATTAAAAATTCCAAATTCATAAAATGATTGGTAGTTTACTTGAAAATGGTTTAAAAAAGTCGTGCAACTCTCGATCTCGCAGCGAAGGAATTTTTACTTTTCGAGCCGAGAGTGAGTCAGGCACCGAGTCGGGCACGGCAACCTCCGTGTTAAAACGTTTGGCAAGTCGCCTTTGTGGGAATGATGTGAAAAATTCGCCTTTGACAGAGTTGATGGACCAAACCTTTGTGGGAGCCACGATTTGCTCCACATATAGGGCCGAAGAACACTCCGATGCGAGTGTTCGAGCACTTCCATCTACCTGTTCTCTCCCGGGCAGGGACCGGGCATTTAATTTCCATCTTTCTTAGGGACAGCTTACTTGTTTAACCTTTTCAGAAGCGTTAGATCCGCAGCACGGCGATCCGAATGAGTCGGAAATCTCCTTTAATGTCGCACAAGTTCGTTACTCCTCTCCCCGGCGAGTTGGGTTACGCGAGCTCGTTCGCCGGCTTATTTTTCAGATCTGGTTCGAATTTTCGAGCACGTAAAAACCAATCGCGCCGAACGCATTTCTCTTGGGAATCTCGTTTTTTTTTTTTTTTGCAGTGCCTTGAAATTCGTTTCGGGCAAGAACCGGCGGGAGAAAATCTTCTTTTTTCCCTTCCTGCCTGAATCGTTGCTGCGGGGCAATGAAATTGCGTTCGAGAGACGTGGCGAACGGACGAAAGCCGGGCGGCGTGTTGCCGAACGTGACTTTGGCGACCGGGGGATGTGGCAGGAGAATCCATCACGAGTCACGGATCTCCCGCGGATGAGATTGACGTGCAGACAGGCATTGATATTTTAATTGCGCCACACATCGATGCGATGGTTTCCCAACCGTCATCGAGCGTGGAGCCTCCTAAAAGAGTAGAAGCTGAGGACGAGGAAGAGACAATAAGTGATATCTGAATATATTATGCAAATTACCGAATTGCCATCGATGGTTTTGCCATTTTCGCCTTCGTTGTGAACCACCTAAGTGGAAGTTTTAGTTATTTTTTTAACGTGGGAGACGAAAGTTCGTCCTCTGATTTATGGACGGCATCGTCTTCGAGCAGGAAATTGACGTTTTCGTTTCCCGCCGGCCTTTGAAACTGGAATTACATGCGATCCGTCCTCTTCAACGTTCGGAAATCTTCCTCCCGTTTTCTGGGCGATCCGAGTCTGCGCCCGGTTCGCCGGTCACATTTCCGATTTCGGACGGAAGAAAAAAAAAACCGTTCGCAACGCGATGGAAAAGCAATAGACAAAGAAAAAAAATTTTGAAAACTCAATCCTGTCACGACAAAGGCGAGAAACCACAGTATTTTGGTTTGGTAAAAAAGAGAAAGAAACAATGCAACAAAGGCCAGCACCTCTTTAAGCGAAGTTGGTACCTGCGTACGCCACGATCTCTTTTCCTTCGTTTTTCATTCTTTTGCCTCGGTGTCAAAGAAGAAAATATTAATTTAGACATATTTGAAATATATTAATGTCAGTGAATGTCACACAACTCTCTTTCATTGGAAGACACCGGACAGATGTCAGTCGTGGAAGGAAGAAATGGGGGCTGCGACAAGGGGTTTGTCTCAGGAGACATTTCCCGGTACGTGCCACAATAAAAAGTATCAACTTCGTGACACTTTGCACCATCTGCAGGTATCTGAGGTATCCGGCATCTGCCTGACGCCCCCGAAGAAAAAAACGGATTGACAGGGATTAAGGCTAATGGACACCGAATCTCCGAGTAAACTCTTTCGGGATGAAAGAACACACCCAAAATTGCACCTTCAAACGAAGCGTTCAAAAGCCGTCGATTATTTGCATCCCTTCGTTTCGGGTGTTCGATACGTGTTTGTTTGCCGACAGGCATTGTTCGTGCATCCCCGGCACAGGGGTACCTGGTGCCGACGCGATTATTCCCATTATCATTCATTACCCGGTCCGTGGACAATGATGACATTTAAAATGCGGTGAAATAATTATATTGGTTGTTCGAAAAATGGAACCATTCCAGCATATTGTTTGTAAATGAGATTGACTGGTCGCCTCACCGGATAAAAAGAGACGGGGGACAGGGGCAGGCTCCTAGCCAGGCACCGTCTTCTTAACGTGGTTTATATGATGAAATAATTATGTTGATCTAGGTACGATATCCCCCAGGTACCGTAGATTATCAAATCTAATTTCACGTCTCGGAGATGGCTACCGGAATTTAAAATAAATTACTTCGGGCAAGGAGGGTATATCGGTCAAATTTATCAGCGGGTGGACCGAAGGAAAGCGGAAGAAGCGACGAAAATTTCCGGATTTTCTTCTTCACTTTTCCCGACGCCGCGACATCGGGAAAGCCGTCCCGAAGCAGTTCCTCACGGCGGGTAAGCGACCGAGTACGGACGGTCGGAATTTTTCGGCGAGGTTCCTCGGGTGCACCCCTGCAAGGGGCCGTGCGCTGGAAGGTCGGGAGGGTGCGACGCTATGCATTTTTCGGGGCTGGCGCAGCAACGGGCGAAAAACCGCATCCGCGCCTAAATGCTCCCCGAATGCTGCGGCGGAAAGCGCGACACCGAAGCAAACTTCGCCGCCGACGCGTGCGTGGCGCACGCCTGTCGGAGAACTTTCGACTTTCCTACAGACTGCTACCGGCTTTTATAATCAAGTCTTTGGTGCTTCCATTTCAAACTCTCGTTTTCTCAGACTGCATCTAATTCCGTGAACAAAGAAGCATCCATGCGAGTTGACGCTCTCGAGGTGCGTTCGTCGCCGGCTCCGAACGACTGACGGAAGTGTCCCTTCGTGGAACGGCGGACGGAGGGAAGCCGCAGCCCGCATGGGGAACCACGAAATGCCATTTGCCGAGGTTTGCGATCGGTGTCGGGACCCAAATCAATGTTATCGCCGCGATTAATCTCCCGGTCACGAAAACCTGGTTTTCAGCTGTTGCAAACGCCTCGAATGCGCTGTTTCTCCTTTAAATCCACCACCCTCCGAACGCGTTCTCCATCCAGAAGCCCGAGCCCGTCGCTCCCTTACAATTAACCAGAGACAGGAGAATGGAAAAGAATTTTCGGCGCCTGCATTGTGATCCACTGTCATTTCAATATGTGCATTGTCAAGATGTACGAGAGCAAACACTTATAATCCAGTCCTAATTACCGAATCCTTTGTTAGAGTGTAATTAGCTACCGCTACTGGTCTTCTATGGAGGCTCTACAATGCCATAATTGCCTTCAACCGCTAATAACACCACCGATAGTAATAACGAAGTCGAGATGAAAAGAAGAAGTAATTGATTAGTTCATTTTTTCTCTGTGTTTGTCTATCTCCTTTTCGTTTGTTTTAGCCATCATCCTTCTTCTATTTCAACCCGGGGATCGGGCGATAAGTAGCGACGAATTTCTTTTCGATTCCGCGACGCATAAGCTTGATTTCCGACGGATCATTTGGGTGCTGTCGCGGATAAATAATCGCGGTTTGCCGACAATAACTCGCAGGAAATCACAAAATCTTCCTCGTCGGGCTCTTGCAAATTGTGCCGGCCACGTAGAGAAATGGGAAAGAGAAATGGATCGGTGCGAGCTATCGGTCGAATGCATTCGCACACGGGTTACTGCTACGTTTTTGTACTGACAACCCTAAAAAATGTCACAAAAAATGACTTATTTTTGTCGCGCACGATCGCAGTGCGAATGCAGTTTCAGAAGACAAAAGCGGGGGTATTCCCAGCGGAAAAAATGACTGACGTGGTATTTTTGTGTGAAAACACCAGAAAAGCGCAAATGGCAAGGGTTTTTCTTTCTTTTTCGTTATGCAGAAGTGTTGCCGTACTTGTTATAAATGAAACTGGGTCAAATGGAGTTGAATGGAAATAGCGTTGGATTTCAATTTTTGTTTTCAGTTTTGGTACCGGAATATTAAATATGCGACAGCGCATTTGTGCGACCACAATAAACAATTCAATATTGAATTCGTTCGCCCTGCGACACACAGAAAAAAGAAAATGTTTTCCTGTATAATTAAGCGCCGGTTTCGCATAAGGTTTGAGAATTTTTCGGGCAAAAGCCGTGATCAATGAGTTTAATTTTCTTTCTTTAAACTCCCGCCACAAGGATCAAGGACCGAGATCCTGGTATGCAATCTCAGGATTGCATGCCAGATATTATATTACCAATATTTCATGCTGAATGCCAGGAACACGCTACATTTAGACGTTTCGTATCTGTTAGATCATGTGGGCCCGTGTAAAATGGCAGATTGAGGCTTGAGAATTCCGCACTGACGGACCATTCGGAGGGTGTCGGTGTGAGTGCCTCCGTCCGAATTGTCTTCATCTCCTCCCCCGAAAAGCTTCTTCTGCCACCACGAGCGGACGGGCAAGCGACGACAACTCTTCCGAGGGGCAGCGTGAGATTGGTCGCCAACGCCGGGGATTCGGAGCAAAGACGCGCGCTCTCCGCCGGACCGTCGCTAACATCGCGGAGTGTTCGAATCAACGTTTCCAAATACACCGACCCGGGTGGGTGCCCGAAGGCACGGGTCCCGTCCCCAACCCTTCCACGATTTTTTAAGAAACCGCGAGTAAATATGAGAACCTCCCCCATTCCCGCATCGTTTTCCTCCCTCCCCATTTAAGGCCGACCCCTGAGGTCCGAGTCGAAAGGAGTGGCAGTTCCTTTCGCACATCCAAACGGGGGTAACCCGGTCATCAGTAAGGTTTCCTCTTTTTCCCTTTTCTGTCCGGAGGAAAAAAGAAAAATCCCAACGTTGTGTAGAGGGCATTTTCCTAATTCGACGGCCGCCGTTTCGGCCCTGCTGCAGGAGCCGAAATTTGCAATTGCAGCGTCTGAAAATCGCACCGCTCTCGTCCGGTTCCCCGATTCGGCTGCGTTTCCGCGGAGGAATCCTCCGATTCACGGGCATTTTAGAAGAGAAAAACATAAAGAAATGTCTTTGATGAGTACCGATTCAATCAAATGAAAGAAATTAGCGGTTAAATCCTAATTATTGAGGAGGCACAGTCGGAAGGGTCAAAAAGCTGCATGGGAGGTATTCCGGGTGAAATAACCAACAAATCAAACGGTAGCCGTGGCGTCGAAAGGTAAATAAGAATCGGGGCCTGGATAAATTGAAGTTTTCGGTTAATTTTTCTCGAATGTCTGAAACGGCAGAAACCCGAGTACGTGTCCCAATTACGGGGTCCTCCGCTGGAATTAACGGAGGATCATTACCGGCCTCGCCCCCCCCCGGGATATTTGGCATCGTTGAAGGCGCGGTTTCGGCAAGTTCCAAGGCACGGTCTAGCCGGGGATTGGGAACGATCCGGAGGCGCAGAGCCTTTCGGGCCGAAGGAGCGAACGGATTTCGGGAAGGTACCGCTCGAACGGATGCCCGGGCGTCGGCGATCCGACGCCGAACGTCGGAATGTCTCGCGCCTACCCGACCGGGAATGAATCAATCCGTCCGTTTTAATAATACGAATATTAAGAAAAATAATGAGCGGAGATGAGGAATTAGAAAGAGTCATCACGATGACTGCTTCACCTAGATCCGGGATAGAGATCCAATATTTCCGCCGGAGGACTTCGGTGCGCAGTCCGACAGCGCGTACCTTCGGGATTTTTTCGTTTTTACGGGGTTCGTCAACGGAGCTCCCGGCTCTGAAAACGTCGGGTGCCTCAATCGAAATCGCGGCCGCCTCGCGCATAGACGAGTCAACGTTCGGGATCGCGTCCATCTCGCGGGCATCCGAATGCGCCGCGTTACCTTCCGCGGCTTCGGCACGAAACCCTTGTGCGAAATTTGAGGTGGCGGCAGAGCGAACGCTTCGCCGCGACCGTCGACGACGGTCGGGCACTTCCGCGGCTGCCCACCCCCCCGAAAGAAGAGGAAAAGTCTCCGCCGGAGACGCAAAGGCGCAAACGCATCGAATCCCGTTTCTAGTTCGGTTAAACGAAATCTTTTAAAATTATCCAGCAAAAATATCTGTTTTTTTACTCCCGGTTATGATTAATGCGGCTTTATGTGTTTAAAACTGGAATTGAATCACGTTGGTCGATTTTTGTGTTCAAACACCATGTTTAATTTAACCAAATCTTTGTTTTTCGCTCCCTCTCCCCTCGCGGACGCCCTCAACCACCAGAACCAACCGTTTTTAATAACTCAAACGATCTCCGGGCCGGCATCGAAGGAATCTCCGGATCTTAATTTCTGCGGTTTCGGACGCTCGGGACGAACTCGGAAAGGCAAATTGATTTTTAAGCTCGCTTCCCGGGGGAGGGAGGGCGGAAAGGCGGGGGTGGAAATCTTTCTCGCAAGCTCCCCGCGGCTCCCGCGGATCGGACGCATCCGATTCCGGCCCCTCGCGACGGTGCCTCGATCGGAATCACCCAAAATTCGAAACGCGGAAAGGCGTTTTGAGGAGCGAGCACGGGGAAAAACTCGGGTTCGACTCCCTCGGAGGGAGGGTTGACGGCAAGAGGCCGAGGAAGCCCCTGGCGGCCTACCCTCCGCCGACTTTGCAGGGCTTCGAGAAAGGGGCGACAAAATGAAAGAAAGAACAAATTTGAGCGAAGGAAGGGAAAAATCGCAGCGCTGAACAAAATGCGAGCATTAAATGAAATGTTTAACGCTTGGCAGTTGCACAAAAGTCTGTTTTACCTATAATTATTTGAATCATTAAATTCAATTCTCACGGTTAACTCATCATTTAAGTCGGGTAATTCCTCACTGAAAAGTTGGATCAACTTTCACCGAACTCGCGTTTGATTCATTTCTACTGCAACTCTATTAGCAAATTATTCTTAACCTTTCATCTCCATCACCCTTTAATTATGTTCTCATGTGTCAATTGCAATCAATCATTATGTCATTCTCGGTCGAAATTTAGGTTTCTTCTTCTTCTTGCTCTACAATTTCTCCCCCCTTCCTCCCCCGTTCGCCGGGGGCGGGAGGGGGTCCGAGCGCGCTCGTGCACGCCATCCTTCCTATTAAATTATTACCGAGCGATCGAGAGCGGATCTTTTATTAAAAAGCCCCTCTCTCGCCTCCGCCCAAGAGGTAACAGTTAAGTCCGCCTTGCCTCGCGCATTGTTCCTAATGCGCGCAAAGACCTTTCCACCTCGGAGCCGCTATGCCCCCGGAGGATCCGCGGCATCGCCCGGTCGCGCCTGCGAGAATCGCGGAACCGGAAGATTCCCTCCCTTTCCCCCCCCCCCCGCCCCCGAATTGGAAATGGCCGAAGTCCCTGCGACACTCCGCCTCCACCCTCATTTGAGCCCGTTCCCGAATGCTTTCCGCCGGGCGGGGAAGGAGGAGGAGGAGGGGGGGCGGGGAATCCTCGGGAGCGGAGCTCGCTTCTCGAACCCGTGGCAAGGGGTGGCCAAATTTCTTGCGGGCGAAATAATTCAAACTTTCCTGCGATGCCAGATGCGCAAACTTTCACATCATACCATATTCAGTGAGGCAACACCGTGGACATGTGCCGCGTTCCATACATGCAGAAAATTCGAATTCAAGAGAAATTTCGAACTTTCGATTTTTAAACATTTAAAATTTTGAATAAGAGAATTAAAAAACATAAAGTTTCCACACGAAATACTTACGCATACCTAAAAGTCTGTGTCTGCACATACATGTGAACCTTTTTTTTTTTAGATGACATAAATTTGTGTGTAAATATTTTAAAATTTTTAAATTGAACTGTGCACTTCACTTTGCCATTAAATATTACAAACATATCTTATTTACAATAAAACATGATTTTGTCAATTGCTAAATCGTTTAAATTGGATTCAATTTAGTGTTATGCCGAAGGGCATGCCTACTTATCCATACATCTGGTAAATAATTTTTCGATTTCGCATACAAAAAAAACAAAAAACTTATTTAATATATATGTGTGTGTGTATGTGTATGTGTTAGAAAAACTTGACCGACTAAATTTTACTCCAGATTAAAAATCTGCGTCATGTAAAATAAATATATATTAAGGTTATTTATTATTACAATTTATATTTTTTACTTTATAAATTTGAAGAAAGTGACACACATACATATATTGTGTAATAAGTAATATATATGAGTTGTCAGTGGCATATATATATATCTGTGCCATAAAAATTTTACATAAATATAGTAGTACATATTTATGCTTCTTGTACATAACACACAATTATGCACATATTTAAATTTATACATATGTAGGGCTAAGTTAACCATTAAACCTTAACCGTCATTAAATATTATATATATGTATATATGTACATAAATGTATGTAGTATCCTGCATGTAATAAAACACATTATACGTCTTTTTTGAATTTATAATTGTATTATTTATATAATACGAATATATATATTTATTATTACAGCACGAATTATCTTGCTTATATGTGCAGTCTGTGAATTACATTTTCGTTCGCGCATTTAACAATAATATAATATCTCGGTTCACGCATGTATAATTTTATTATATACCTATATTGTTGGTCAAATCGATGATATTAAGTTATAAAAATGAATTACGAACTCGTCCATAATTTATTATATATAAATGTAGTGTATTTTAAAAATGGCTTTAGGTATCGGTTATAATAGTTCTAATTATGCGCGATACCTTTTATATTGTTATTAAACAACTCGTTTAAAATAATTGGAAATTTATTAACGGAAAATTAATTAACTAACGAAATATTATTAAGAATCAGTTGAAAACTCATAATATTCGAATATAAATTTAAATTGACTTGAGCCTATTTTGCTATTTGTTTTTGATAAAAGTTTTTTTCATTATATCTAATTATAAATTATTTTTTCATTTATGTCCTTATATGTTGCGTGTATATCACATATTTTAATATGGACTTGCGTCAAATGAGATTTAATTAAAGTAATCGCGGCATTGTGATGCACTCTCATTAATCAAGCATTTAATTGAGCATAGTGAATGATATATTTACATACACATATTACAGAGAATTCGTGACTGATTCGTCAATACCTGGCACAAAACTGTTAGAGTTAAAAAACCCGAAATTTGGGCCGTAACTTTTCCTCTAATGAGGCAGGTATGGGACAGGAAAGGAAGTTTTTTGAAAAGCATATTTTTAACAGTACCTTTGCAAGGTACGTGGAACTGTCGAACATTCTGCGACAGCTACCGAGCTGCATAGATCAATTTTTATTCGTTTCTAACTCCATTATGGTGCGAAACATTTTCAAAATTTAAACATCGCGGCAAAAACCGCCAGGACGAGTGCCGGAAGTGCACTTAAGACTCACCTCGGATATGGTCCTTCCCCTTTCGCCTGGAACCGTCAAGCTGTCCATTTTACTCGACGGACATGTTCCAAGCACGGCTCTTAGTAAGTTTTCCTTCGCTCTCCTTCACTCTTGGCTGTTCCTGTCTCCGCGACCGACTTGTCTCCTTTCCCTCTTCTGAGTGCTCCAAGATTTCTTCACATGACGCGAGCGTGAAGGTAAATCCAAATGTCTGACGCCGTCATCCTGACTTCTTTTTGCGCAAAAATTTTCATCCCGCCCCTCTCCCCCCGCCACTGCCCGAGGGTGTTAAACCTCAAATTCATCGTCTCCGAGCGAGCTCGCGTCACATTTTACGAGATAAAAAAACCCGTTGGGTTCTCCAAACGGAGCACTCGGGTGGTCGGTCCCGCAAAAGATTTTGGTCGGTCAAAGCTGGTTTGCTGGGTTTCGGCGGCTTTCGCGTCAGGAATTTTTGCGTCGCGTGAATTTAAAAAAAAAAAAAAAAAGGAAGGAAGGAAGAAAGACTTTCCGATCCGGGTTCCGAGGTTCGGGTGACTGAGAGACGCCGGAAAAGTTGGCGTCGGCCGGAAGGAGTTCCAGCGTTTCGCTCGTCGGGGGACGCGAGTCGCTCGAAATCGGAAAAGCCTGATAAAACCGTGTGCAGCGTTCGACGCAACGGAAGAATTTAAAGTAAAATAAATAAAATTAATAAGTGAGAAATAAATTTAGATGAAAATAAGAGACCATAAAAAGAATTTACTTCTGGTTTTTTAGATGGTTTTTCGGCCACTTACTGGGCTACATGCCCGTGCGGACGCGAAACATGTTCTCCGAATCAGATTTGGGTTTCTTTTCCCGCCTCAAACCTCGTCAAAGTGTCGAAATCGTCCTATTGACCCGAGAGGAACCTCGGAGGAAGCGTCAACTGAATTTCCCCGGCGTGGGGCGATCGCGAAAACGTGTTTTCACACAGGGAAATTGGTAGACGCTGCTGGATTTCGATGGGTAAATTTATCGACTGGGATAAATCACCCGAATGGGCGTTGGTGGCACCACCAAGAGCCGTGTCGCGAGGGTCTCCCTTCCCCGCCGAAGGGGGGACCAACCTTGCAGCGTCTCTCTCTCTGCGAGGAACCGAGAGTGATCTCTCCGGAGCCCGCGGTTCGATCTCTCGCTTCGAAGTTCCCTTTTTGGGCCACACAAGATCGCAGTCAACAAATGTCAACAGTTCCGATCAGATAGCATGCGAACCGTGTCGATATGTGGGTCAGACTGCTAAAGGCGGCCCGCGATTAATTCGACGTGTAAAAAGACCAGTTTTCGGCCTGCACGGAGTGCGAGTCAACCGAATGCCGGAATAATTGATTGGGACCGGACTTCTTGATCGATCGCGGGGAGCGAGGGGCGGGAGACGTGAGATCCGCTTGCGTAAGATCCGATTCCTGCGGAAGGAGCGGAGGAAAGCCCCGGGGGCGGCGCATGTTCGCCTGCCTCTCTTTTCGGGTTGGTCCCGACCGGGAGTGCTCTCGGCCTCCTGCGTCCGCGCAGCCGCCCTCGGGGGATCGCGCAGCGTTCATTGGGTTGGGGTGCGCAACCCCGGCCCGCCTTTTGAGCTGCAAACTGCAACGTTAATTAATCCGGAGGTCTTGAATGGCGAATCCCGCGAACGCCCGTTCCCCGGCCTGGGATTCGCGGCACTTTTCGAGCGTTTCCTCGGCATGACGGTGACAAAATTGATCCGTAAGCTAAACACGCATCAGGTATCGCGGCACCTTCTCGGGTGAAGGGGGTCAATAGGTAACCGCAATTAAATAGTTTTCCATCGTGGTTCGAGGCGGTGCATTACCACGGGACTATGTGGGAATTTTTCATCTCTCATTATCAATTCCCAGCCATTTTCGCATTTCAAACGATAATCAAGATTTTAAATGGGATAATGCACAAATTACCGACTCCCTTAATACCTTTGATGCGAGTTATATCCACACCATTAAAACTATTATCGGATACTGTGCCAAGTGCGAGGTTAGTGCTGAATAATAGCAATAATTTTAATGCTACTAAACAACCGCAATCGAAGGATTCGCTTCTTTTCTAAACTCCTTTACCCCTTTTCACCGGGCCACCGTGGAGAGTTGGACAGCATCCCTCCGGAGCCACGAATTAATTGTGCGCCGCCACTTCGATCTGCAGGAAACCCGGGCGGATCGCAATTTTAAATGCGCGGATTTCATCCCCGAAGCAACCCTTTCACCGTGGTTCGATCGCTGTGAAAATGCCGACAATTGCGAACTGCGCGTTACACATCTCAAACGCACGCGAATCTTTCATCTCCTTTCTTTCGCCCGTTAACCAGGGCCCTCGGCGAGGGAGTATTTTTCTGAAAGCACGTCGGAGATTCGCGAAAGGGGAACCGTCTCCCGTTGCGTCATGAAGTCCCCAAAGGTTGCCGCTGGTCTGGCCTTTTCGGCAGCAATCCACCGGGGAAACCTCCACGCATCGGTCGCCGGAAAGAGCTTTCGAGCCCGTTCAGTACTTGATGCGTAAATGTATTTCTTCGTTTCCTTTTCTAATGACCCCAACCATCACGTTCCGATGTGCATTAGCCGCGGATGAGTGTAAATAAAAAAAAAAAAAATTTCGGATCTTAAATGGCGGGCCGCGCAAAATGAATTTGCATGTTAATTGAAGGCGTAAAAGATGGCCTTAATCAGGCGGACGCATTTCAAAAGATTAATTGAGATACATATATAAATCATGGATAATTGTATGTCTTGTTACTTGTTTTACAAGGGGGGAAATCTTCGGATTTGCAGGTAAAAGTTACGTAGCAATAACTTCGGGCGTTGTGCTGCGCCGCCGGAGGAGTGCTGCCGTCTTCGCGATCATCCCCTCCGTGCCGTAGGAAGAAAAAGGATTTTGCGGGATTGGCATCCGAACCGAAAGCGAAAATTCGACCGTTTGAGAACCATAAAATGCAGCATTTGTGTGCTAAAAGTGATGGGTGGGAGTGGCTTTTTAATAGTGAAAAAATGTGAAAATATACAAGAATGTAATTCAAAATTATAGTTTTAGTGGTTTTCATTGAAATTTATGGAAATGATACGGCTCATGTTGAGCGGCGGGGCCGCGAGGGGATTCGGGGAAGGGGAGGAAAGAGGGAGGACGGGGTAGATGGGGGAAGGGGAAAGGGACGAGGGGGATAATTTTGAATGGTGGCGCACTTGGAAATGTCGTCTCAACCTGCAAATCCATTTAGTAAAAGCAGTTCTCGTGTCACAACAACACGGACCACATCATAAAAGTCATTTCGTGACATATACATATATTAAGGAGACATTCGTTTTATGGGGTATAACACGGCAACAAAAGATGGGAGAATGGGCGCGCAAAGGTGGGGAAGAGGAAGAGACGGGGGAGGCGGATCCGTCGATTTTCCGCGCGGGAATTTTCGGGACTTTCCCCTTCACTACCCCCGGGGAAATTCCTCGGGGCCGCGTCCGAAAGCGGTCTGTGCCGGGGAGAAGGAGCAGGAGGGGAGGGGATTTGAAGAATTTTCAAACGGCGAGCGTTCGCATCGGAAATGCTGCGCAGGCACCGGTGGGAGAGAGGCGGAAACCGGCTCAGGTACATCCACGGTTAATCAGCGATGAAAGATAAAGGAGCAAAAAAAAAGTCGCTCGTACAAAATACGGTGAGAATATTGAATATGATTATGGTACCGCACCGGTATTTCCGTGCACATTGCAAATTAGGTTCGTGTACCTGAATTTATTAGGTGATAATCGCCCCGCGCACTCGAAGGATCGCAGGGAGCGGGACGACGGGGCTAGAGCGGAAGAGACTTCCGCCGAGGAAGTGTTCCTAACCCACTGCCGGGGGGGCGAAAAGCTTTCGATACCGTCGGACATGGGACCGCGCTTCGGAAAAAGTCAGGTTCGTGCCGATTTCAACTCGCGCGATTTCACCACCGTCTTCTTTGGAAGCTCGAGGGGGTTGCGCGAGCGGGGAACGACCCGGCGAGGGGTAGTTCGGCGAGAGCGCTTTTTTTTTTTTCATCCGATCGGTTCGGGTGTGGAACGGAAAACGTGCGTGAAAGGCGCCTCGTTATCCGCGCACAGGTACCATTTACCCGTGATTATCCGATGAGGCGACCCGAAGGTGTGAATTATCCGCGGACTCCAGCGCGTGACTCTCCATCGCCTTCCCGTCCTCTTTCATATTTACCTTTAATGTCGCTTGAATCCGAAAGGAAAAAAGAAGAAGAAGGAAAAAAAAAAGAACCTTTGAATTTTCAACGGCCGCATCTCATTATGCATTACTAATTTTATGTGATTTTATGTAACTCTGACATCATTTCCCTTTAAATTACGCGGGGCGCCCGAACCGCGGTCGGGCGCACGCACGGTGACTTCCCCACGCGGACCGGGGGAGGCGGTCGGAATGGGGTTGGGCACCGGAGCCTGCTCCCCGGTCACCCCCGATCCATCATCGGGCGGCAGATCCTCGGGGCTCGGGTGGCACAAAAGCCGGGAGACCTTCACATTTTGACATCATAATCATCTTCAGGAAATCCACGTGAATGTGCGAAGAACCAGTTATTGCAGAATGTAAATGAAATGATTTTAATTGCAACCGGGATCGTTCAAAAAGTTTCTGACCCATTTCGTTGCGTAAGATTATTGATCGTTTTTAAGGGCTTCGATGATTTCTGCCTCGAAGCATCTTCTTCTGTAATATCACGAATCCACTGACAGGTTGTCATTAAGAATGAAACACCGGTTACTATGACATGTACATGCTGAAACGTCAAATATTATTAACTGGCTCTTGTCAATTTACGTAATCGAATTATCGATTCGTTGATGGTTGGAAGAAGGAAATGGGGGGC
>JAOWBB010000005.1:879321-906172 GCA_028565995.1 Ricinus marginatus
GGGGATAGGGGGGGGGGAGGGAAACGAAATTGAAGTAGAAATTATTCCCGTGCGCGAGCGTGTGTGGTCTCCTCGGATTTGGCTTCCATGCACCGTGCCTAAGGTTCAACCGTAGGTCGCAGGTCGTTTATTGTTACGGCTTTATGAATTACATCTATCTGAAATATATGAGATTTCTTTCGCTCTCCGCACACGCTCCGCCATTGGGAACGCCAAAAATGAAAGGATTGTTACTTAACAACCGTCTCCCACGGGATCGCGGGCCGAAGGAAGGGAAACATAAACTCGAAATTAACCTAACGCACTCAACACAAGTAGTCTTTTTCGGAAGATTTATTTTTCCCCTCTCCTTTCGCGCAAATTACACTGCGAGGCACCTATCATTAGCATTTTCATACCTTATTTTGACTCGCGTTGTTAATGCGAACAGCAATTACCCGATATAAAGGATCCTGACGGTTTCTCATAATGTGACAAGAAAAAATACTGCGGATATAAGGCCGGAGGGCGGGAGGGGGAGGAAAAGATTGAAAAATGGTAACAAAATATTTCTTATTCGTGTGGATAATGACGAGGTAAGTCATGTACCAAAAGAACATCTACTTGTTGGTCGGATGGAGAAGAAGAAGAATTGCAGCAGATGATGATGATGATGATGATGATGATGATGATGAAACGAGAATAATTCTTTCTAGATTAATGATCGAAATGAAAGAAAAATTGTAGTCCTCCGGTTCTCTGTCCGTTTCTTCTGGTTCCCTGGTTCCTTTGGATTTCCTTTCGTTAACGACACATGATATGCAAATAATTCACACACAATTAGCTTTTCGGAAAAATCTTATTCGAATTTTCTTTTTATTTCTCTCTTTTTGCCGATTTCATGGGAACCGAAGCGTCTTCGGATGAGAAAAAGAAGATTAAATGGTCCAAGACCAAACATTCTGACGGGGCGAGAATTAAAGTTTTCCTTTCTTTTACCGTTTTTGAACGTTCTCCCTTCCGGGAGGGAGCCCCCTCCTTCGTTGCTTCATGGGAAATGGTCCCGCTGCCGCGCCGTCGCAGCGTGAAACGAAATCCTGACGGAACGGCGGTCTCCCGGCGCGATAACCTCAAGGGGGTTGCTCCCAGAGCAAAACCGAAAAGGAAAAACTTATGAAATTATCAAAAAAAAAGAAAGGCAGCCACAGGAAGTCGACATTCATTAGGCATAATTAGAAGAACATGGTCAAGAGGCAAAGCCTTGGCATTTTCGGTATCGTGCTTAAGATACATAAAAGCAACCTGCTATTATAGCGTAGGAAAGTTATAAGGCGGATCGCGACTGTCCAAAATAGGAACTTCCAAGATTGGATCGGGAGTTTTGGATATTTTCACGTCTCCGGCATTTCGCCCATAAAAAGGCAAACGTTTTTCAACTTTCTGCCATTTACCGAGTGCGTTCGGGTCGTCGAGATACCGTTCCCTCTCCCCGCCCGCAGCGAGGGGAGACCATCGGTTGCGACGCTTCGCCGCGAAAATCTCGCGCGTTTAGACCGGAAATCGGTCGGCGAGCGTTCCCTGACCGAGGCGGTTTCCCCGCCCCGACGGCAGACGCCGAAAGAGCTGCGGTTCGGCGTCCCGGGCGCTGCCGAGCGCCGGTTTTGCAGTCACCCCCGGCCTGCGAGAGGGGAATCGGAAAGGAATTTCCAAAAGGAAAAACTGGAGGAATTTAGACGAAATTAATATTAATCGATTTGAACTTTTCAATTTGACCGCGAACTCTTTTTTTCGGTCATGCCAAAAGAAGAAAAGAAAAGAAGAGTAAAATGCCATCGTGATTTAGCCCGCATTGCATAGTTATCAAGACATTCGAGTGTAGTTGTGGCAAAATTAATAGCCGAGAGAAAAATATGATACCGTTCAGTATGGTATGTTATGATTAGTAACACAAAATGATAGTGTACCCGACACGAACGCGGCATCCCAGGTCCAGTTTAACACGAAGTTAGGCATCGCGTACAAAGACTCTCGGAGGATGCGTTCAGTACCGTAAATGGAATCGCCGACTGTCCGGGTCGGAAGCTAAGCATCAGCGATTTGAGCGTTTAGATTACCATCGGTCGTACCGTGGGAACTTGTCCCTCCCTCATGTGTAGATGGTTTCTTGCAGCACCCGGTGCCACAGGACGGTGCCTAATGGAAAACGCATCTCCGCGGTGCCGGAATGAACTGGATCGCGTCGTGACAACGCGATGCGGGTAAGGACAACGAGTGAGATAATGAGTATGAGGTGAGGATGTGGATAATTTGGTGGATAATGACGGAACGAACCTTGACGGCTCGGATTTCGCTTCTTCGCCGCGCGGTTAGTCCCTCCGGAGGTGCCCCGGGACGATGCTGACGGTCCGTCAAACCCGTAATTAATATTCGCGCGGTCGGCGGCGCTTGCCCGGACCCCCGGTTCCCGACTCCCCGGAGGAGGATCCGCCCTTTTCGCCCGCGGCACTCCGGCGAATTTGGCGCTGTCGGCTCGGGGGATTTTACATTGGACCGACTTCTTCGATTCCGCAACAGCGAAAACGCGACTCCCGCCGTGGTTTCCGACCGAATGCGAAAGCCCACCGACGGCGGACGCCGTTCGAAGACCGAAGCGCGCCGGGTTTCTGGTTGTGCGCTTTTCCGTCTTGTGTAAACGGAAGTTGGTCCCGGATTGTTCCAACTCGTTCTTGTGGATAAATATAATTGGGATCATGCCTCCCACGTGCTGTCCCTGCTTCCAACTACCCATTATCGAATCAGATGGGTATCATTAGAGGTAGGTGGTCTCCGTTCTTTGTCATTGGAAAGAAAGAAATAAATGCGGCTGCGCTTGGGCACCCGAACTGGGGGGATCATCACAGAAATCGATTCCGTTTTGACTAATTTGCCTCGTTTTTTTTCGAAATTATCCCAATCAATCATTAGCCGGTATTCTTAATATTAAAATATACGATTACCACAAATCTGTGGTTTGACTCGTCCAATAGCATCGCGTACCGGAAAGGATCGAATAGGTCGAGAAATTTTTCCCAAGGCGGACATTTGCCGCACGGACTCGGTTGGCCCTGCCTTTATTCCGTCTGGGTCTCATCCCCGGTCGTGATTGACGAATTCGACAAGAACGCGGCGTTCGATCGCAAAGTCGAGCTGCGTCGATCGCCGAGGGTGCGGGAGAGGACGCGAGTTAGGGGAAAACTCAACGAAACTGAAATTCAAAAGGAGCGCACGTGTCGAAATTCGGTTCGGAGAGTCAAAGCTGTCGGTCCGGGGCCATCGCGAAGACCGAAATCAAAAAATTCGCAAAAATGAACCCCCCCCCCCGGCATGGGCCTCGTAAAAATCATCCTCCTTCTCATTCCCGGTGTTCTATGAAAGTCCAAGACATAAAAGAATTGCCTCGAAATTAAGAGCAGAAAAAAAAAAAAAAAAAAAGCGAAGGCTTTCAGGTTCAGGTATCAGTTTTTCGAGGTACACGACATTGTCCATCTAACCTGTAATGGAAGAGGTGGAGCTGATCACGTCATTCCATGAGCCGAATATTTTACCTCATCCGAGAGCCTTGTTCCAAATGTTCTAAATGAACTGGTTTTCAGTAACAAATTAATAAATTGTCTAACCTCAGATGGATCCTTCCTCCTCCGCAACAAACGCTGCTCTCGACCGCGGCAGAGCACGAGCACAGAGAAGAGGAAGCCGCCGGGCTTCCAGGCTTTCCGCTCCCGGAAGATCGGATCGGGGCCGATCTTCCCTCGGGAGCCCCGGAGCGACGGAGTTTGCGGTTCCTCGACGAGATCTCGGGGCACGGCGGTCGGGTCATCGGAGATTGCTCGCTTCGGAAATAATTAGGCGAGTCACCGCCGAATATTCAGGCGGATTCACCCATACAATTGTTTTATTGTGTTCGTGACAAAGAACGCATAAGAATTGGGTATCGCTATCCGTGAGAAAATTAGCCGAAGACCGCGGAGGAGAGGTCACACCGCGAGCCGGCAGCTCCGGACGATCCGCTTCCGGCGACAGCGCTTCGACCCGGGCCGGTCGCCGACGAATTTCCACGTTCCGGACGCCGTCAGAGGGAGAGAAGGAGACCCCCGAGCGAAAACTCGCCGGACAAACAACAAGCGCCGCTGGGAATGCAGCGCTTACAACAAACAATTGATACATAACGAAGTTTCCCACATTCCCTTTTTCCTTTTGATGCATTCCATTTGCGTGCGTTCAGGCACGGACGAGGTCCCCTGCACCCACGGGGTCCTTTTGCAGTCAACGCTGTCCGCTTCTCCGCAATTATCCCTGCATCCGCGAGGTGTCCAAAAGGTGAACGCTTTCGACCTTGCCTTCCTTCTTCGCATCGCCATAATTTTACGCCGGAATCCGAGTCGAGCCTCGATGAACCTCGGACCGGAGAGGAAGGCTCGACCTCTGGGGCGGTCGCGTGCGCGGAGGTTCCTTAAGGTTTGCCCTCTCCGGTCCCGAAAGGTCCGCATCTCCGACGCGTCAATTTATCACGTTGCCCCAATCGTCTCCAATCAAGTTGCCCGCCACAGCTGCGAAAGCTTGCGGAATTCTCGCGGATGCGACAATGCAACCGACATAAATCAACCGACCCGATGGGGCGCAGAAAAAAAGACGGGGAAAGGCTCCGCGCAAAGGGGGGCGACGGTCGCACGCACTTTGCGCACCATCGCGCCGGAGCAATCTGTTTCCGATCTAAACTGCGTTTAAATGCGCACGGTGCGTTAGGCGACAATCGCTTTTAACGAAGGCGAGGAACTTGCGGTTGTGCGTGCCTCGAACGGTTAAAGCCCGTATCGAATCTCCCATCTTTACGGCTGTTTTTCGGCTATTCACCACGAATCGGTGAATAGTGCTTGTTAGGTTGCGGTTTGAGATAAAAATCACCAAAAATCCATTCTTTTCGCTTGGAACGCGGTTAGGGTAACATCTCCGCCGCTTGTGTGCGTCGCTTTATCTCGGGCGAGCCATCGGTAACGGACGAAAACGGGTAAATCATGAGGGTACCGCAGATCGGATGCAAATCTTGCACAACTGCCTGCTCCGTCGGGAGGGCGAGGTCGGCAACGATCCCAACTGTCTGCATCCCCCGGGAATCTGGCGGATTCCTCGGGGCCCGAGATCACGATGCCGGGGCACCGGAGAAGCTGCGGTCCTCCTGCGGGGCGGAAATCCCGCGAGCGACTCCGCGGCAATGTTTGAGTAACTTATTAAGTCATTAGGGGAAACCGACCGTGGGTTTCGTTTGTGCCACGTCAGTCGCGACCCTGCGGACACGAGGAAACCCGTTTCAAACCAGACAACCGGCTTTGCGTCCGCGGACACCTGTTACGGGGTTGGATCTTCCAAAATACGGATCTCCGGACCTAAGAGTCATTCATTCATTCATTCATTCCCCGCGCTCAATGGAAGCCGGACTTTTCCACTTGTTCAACCTCGTCCTTAAGGAAGAGGAGCTTAGTTCACGATGCTCTTCTCGAGCCCGATACCTGGCGAACCCGCCGGATTTTGCCTACCATAATTTGGCGGAATTCCCCGGGCTTTGGAGACCGTCACAATCGAGTGCGAAAGCGGAGACGGGTTTCGAACAGAGCTCCGTGCAAATTTAATGCGTCTGCGGCTGAAGGGATGGCTCCCCGGGATCGAGAGCAGCTCCCACCCCTTAATCGATGCCCGATTTCAAGCAGTCAAAGGACGGCGGGAGATGTGAGCGAAGAAGAAAAAAGCTGATTCGGAACTGCCGTCCGCGGACGCCGAGCTCGAGGAAACCGCCGGAGCGGGGTGCCCAGTCGTCCGCGCCGGAAAATTAAACCGGAAAAACGTCGACCACTGGAAGGAAGCGGATCATTCAGTCGCGGGCAAACCACAAATCCGGACTTCGCAAGAACCGGAAAAGGAACTTAACCCGAGTGTGAATTCATTTAAGTAAATCTCCTCGGTTCGACCCTCCGTGACATGCGACACCCGCGATATTGCCATTTGCCTTCAATGGCGGACTTTTCAAGCGGAACCTTTCGTCCGTTTCCTGTTCGTCGCTTCCCACTTTCGGCAAATGAAACACCTTTCCTCGATTTCCGGTTCGCTCGGCCGACGGAGAGGAAACATTGCGATCCGCCTTTCCGTTCGCGTTTGCTGCCGCGTTCATTTACGGGACTTCACCGGGCGTTTTTTGAGTCCCGGAGAAAATTCCGAACGGTGCATTAAACGGCTCCCCTCGGCAAGCGTAAAGCAGGGTCACTGGAGGCCGATTCGACGGATTATCTGCCCGATTTGGTAGAAACGAAAAGGACGCTTTTCCAGAACGCCGCGGCAGCGCAGTTCCATATTTTTCTCCGTTCGCTCTGAAACGGGACAAAAACTCGATTTCCATACCCGTCGGAGGGTAACCCGCAGGAAAGGGAACGAAAAAGCCGATGCAACCCGAACCGCGCGGAGAGGAAAGTGCAGAAAATCGCTGACAAAATTATCCGGCAACACATTACCTCATTGCATTAGTTCTGCATCAGACAGAACAGCATCATCGGCAGCGTGAACAGGATATTTAAAAGTTCCCCGCTTCGGGCCGATTGCCTTTCGGAAGCTCCGGAAGGAAGTGCCACAATACGAGAAGTCCCTGAATCGCAATACATTAGATAAATATAAAATTTTTCCTTCATTTTTCACATTTATCATCATTTCGGGTCGACTCACTTTTGAGCGCGATAAAATATTTCATCAATTTTTGACAAAAAAGAAATTTATTTAAATAATATACATATATGTATATATTTAAAAAGGGCGAAAAACGTCCAGTCATTAAGTGTGCAACGTTTAAAATGAATAATTTAACTATATTAATGAGGTAATGGCTTTAAGTGAAAGTTAATTGCGGGTTTCTAGTGGACGAGGTGCAAATGATAAGTTTCGAGATCTCCTAAATAAAAGGTTAAAAATGCCTCGAAGCGAACGTAATTGATCAGCAATGTTAAATATTAAACGTCACTTATACTATATGCATATATATGTATATATATATAATCACAACACACACATGTTATTATTCCAAGGAGAAATTTGCGTTTTCGCGCGAATTGAATCCCTCGAGCGCGGTGGAATTTCCCAAGCCGGAAAATCTCCCGCAGGAGAAACGGATTTCCACCTTCTGCCGACCTGGAGATTTTCGTTTTCCGCTTTTCCGTTGCGTATGCACATACAATTTTCTTTTTTTTCTCCCGCCCTTTTTCCCTTTGCCCGATAATCGGGGGCTCCGTCGCTTAATTTCGTCGATAATAAATAATTGGGAAAGCGCAAAACGGGGCCCCGGGCCCGACGCATGTGCAGCATTTTCTCACATGGATCCCAGGAGCAGCTGGACACTGGCGGCCGTGCCCCGCGGTGGCCGCATACGGGGACACCCTGGGAGGTCCCCAGGTATCCCACGGGCTCTGCCTCCTATTTAAGGCACGATACTCTTGACACCGCTGCGGATTCCTCCTTTGAATCCGCCCAGTCTAAAACCCGAACCTCATATTTTTTTTTTTTTTTTTTTTTTTCTCCCTAATTTATTCCCGGCAATTAATATTATCGCTTAATTTATCCGCGAAGCCTTAAAATGCAGCTCTCCGCGCTGCTTACCTGAACGCGTTCGCGAGCGCGCGTTTGCGCGGATTTGGCGGCAGCGCAATTGCTGCCCGTCGATTGATGAATGCGGGAAAATTCGGGTGAAAGGTCGCTCGTTCCGAGGGGGACGCGTTTCGTGCGGACGCTGCCGGATGCTGCGTTCGCCCCGATGCCGTGGACCGCGCACGAACAAATCCCAGTTTCCGCTCTTTTCACGGATGTATTTGGGTTAGCTCGTGGGAGCAGGCGCATTTGTCTGTGCGCAACCTGGCAGGAAGACATAAAACACTCAAAAAGAAAAAAAATGATCCGAGCACACACAAACATAACAGGAATTTAGATTGGATCATTTGATTTTTTTTTTTTTTTTCCTTCCTTTTTCTTCTTCTTCAGGCTCGTACCATTTTCTTTTATATTCTATTTTCTCGCTTTAACCGGTGTCATTACGTCTTAATAAATTATGTAAATGATATTTATTTATTTTCACATACTATTTGTTCCTTATTAACAATAACGTAGAAGTTTCGTATCAACGAGAATTTTTTTTTTTTTTTTATTCCATAATAAATTCTAAATTCTCGAATAATGCCCGGGAAATGAAATTTGAAATTATGACACCCGAATCTGAAAATATAAAAAAAAAAAAAAGAAACCTGAATTATTATTATTATTATTATTACCAACGTTATTATTATTATTTGTATCATTGGTGGCCGTACCAGGCGCTTATGCATCCAATTCAACATTGTCTGGTTCTTCATTTATATATATTTCACTGAAATTTATTGATGCTTTTTTCTTTTTCTCCCTTCCAAGAGTATAAATATATATCTTTTTCTTTTTTTTTTCTTTCAGTTCCAATTATTTCCACCGAAGTATATACAATCCTTTCAATTCCAATTTTATTTTTTGTTATTTACATTACAATTTAAGAATTTATAATCTTGCAGAAAAATATGCAGAAATTATTTACAATCCGTTCTTGCTCATTTTTCTTTTTTTTTTTTTTTCGTGAATAATAAAATCGCATAATTTATGCCTAATGATGATATATGAACGTGAAGGATGGCATCTTGTATTTGGAAGATTGGTTCGTGTGATCGTTCCGGGTGTGTGTTTGTGTGCGTTGCGGCTAATTGGTGGATT
Source organism: Ricinus marginatus (assembly GCA_028565995.1). Lineage (NCBI taxonomy): Eukaryota > Metazoa > Arthropoda > Insecta > Psocodea > Ricinidae > Ricinus > Ricinus marginatus. The sequence continues at coordinate 888,100 of JAOWBB010000005.1, forward strand.
TTTGGGGTTTTTTTCTTTTCCCCGCTCTCCTTTCCTTTTGCACGGGGCATCCAAACCTATCGCAGTTCCCGTCCGGCGTGCTTCTTCGCCCGGCGGCTTTTTGGCCCGAATTTCGGATCGTCCGACCATCTACCAAAGCCCAGGCCCCGATCTCCGCGACTCGAAGTCGAAGATCCGAGGCCCGGGAAAGGCGGGGGCAACGTGGAAAGCGGTCGGAATTTCGCTGTTAGACGCGGCAATCAATGTTCCCCAAAACAAGACCAACTTTTTAATAAAACAATGATTAACATAACATTAAGTGAATGTCCTGACAGACAAGAACATGTCAGTAATGCAGGTGAGTGCTAAACATGCCCAGTCATCTTCACGTGAGAAAATCATTTTACTTCTCCGGTGCAATTTTAATTCTTCAGGTTCTGGACGTTGTGGAGATGGATTAACGAGCTCGGCTATCTGCTGACACGAAAATCAAAGACCCTCTTCCGTTTTCCAATTAGCAGAAGAAAAATGGACTTTTTTTTTCCCCCCCGCTCAAGGTAAATAATTAAAACGTTTTCTTTACAGCTTTTTATATTTTTTTTTGACATAACCGATAACCGGGCGCGGCAACTTTTCCGATATTTGACGGAAAAGCTCCTCGACGCTCGGACTCGTCTTCCCTTTCAACCGCCGAAGCGTCTTCCGCGGTGAAGCCTTCCGGTTGTCGACTTCTTCCGGTCCGGTTTACGTCCTTTCGACGTGGCGCGGAGAAACCGGATTGCTGGACGTTCCGGTGACGAAGCAAGTTCCCTTCGGTGCCACGATTTAGGGTTGCGGATCACTGTTATACAACGCCGTCGGGCGGGAAGGTATTTGTTCTTCCCATTCATTCGGAGATCACGATTTCGAAGCTACCGAGGTACGCGCATTCGAAATTCCTTTTTCCCCCCCGGGTTTCGGCCTTTCGTTGTGCGTCCCCCGGTGCTCGTCACCCTTTCCGGAGGGCCTCGGACTATCGGCGCGAGGGAAACCCAGGCACGACGACCGCTTTTCCGGCGACGCTCACTTTTCGCCGCGCGAGCCGTGACCCAAGAAAAGGACGGCCGACAAAGGAAGCGAATATCTCGCAGTTTCCTCCGGTTGCTTTCCCCTTTTCGCTCCGGCATGTGCTGCGCTGCGAAGCGTCTGCGCACTCAATTTTGTCAAGTGTTTATTTATTTATTTAAATAATTGTAATGTTGAAAGCAGACGATCACGACACGCTGCACCTTACACGAAAAACCTGTCAGGTAGGAGGTGCCCGAACCTGGGAAATAAACATTTCAATGATATCATTTCAACAACCTTCGTGTTTGTTTAGGCACGAATTAGTATAACAGCTTTTCCTCATTTGCCATCGTGCGGACGGCATCGCGGGGGTGGCTGGAGGGAGGCGGAGCGGGGGTGGCGGCTTACGGAATTTTCGGACGCTGCGACCGCCCGGATGGAGTTCGGGACGCGATCCGCGCGGGGGCTGCCGGAAAAGGAGGCTGCACCCACGAGACCGCTTCGCTTCAGTGTCGGACTGGTGACTTTCCCCGCCGACGTCCGAAGAGGTGGATCGCCGACGAGGAAAATATACGACCGGGGCAGTCCACGGACCATATTTCTTGGGCGATGCTCCGTAACCGATTCCTAGCCTTTATCGCATCACGAAGACGAACCTTCGGTCAACGTTGAGAGCGTAACCTTTCATTATACAAATAAATAATAAATTTTCGGAGCGGCAAGATCTTTTTTTTTTTTTTTTCTCTCTTTATATTATTTTATTTTATTTTATTCTCTTTTCTTCCCCGAAAACTTTCCTAATGAATGATTCCTAAGTAGATGTTGATTAAAGTATATAAATTTCCAGCGCAGGGCATCGGGGAAGAAAAGGTCTGCTTTTGGGAGATTTCTCGTTGTGCGGCGAGGGCGTTGAGATCCGCCTTTAATTTGAGTAATGGAGGCAACCCAAGCAATTGAGAGGTAGTAATTCTGTTCCATATATTCATTAAAAAGAAAAACATTTACCACTGCCCGAACACTGCTTACACGCGGACAAATGGCTTTGGAAGCGAGCGCGTTCGGGATATAATGAATCCGTATTGGTTTCGTGTAATTCCCGATGGTTTTTATTAACTTCGCTGCTATTTTATTGGAACCATAATTCATGATAATGTTTAATGAATTAATAACCAGTATTCATGTGAATCGCGTGATTAAAGAAGGGAAAGGATGCTGCACGGAGGTTATTAATGTAAGGGAACGCGGACGCACACGCAGGTACCGTGGGGCTTTCGGGTACTTTTGGCGAAACGAAATCGCAGGAACTGGTCCACCATAGTACGTGTAATTTAAGACTTTGAGTGCGTTTACGCCTTTTTTTGATTATCGGCGGTGGTATTTGATCGTGCAGAACGTGGCGTCGCGCTCGCGGAAGTCCCTTTTCCCGACGGGAAGGGAAAAGTCTCCGGCAGGGCGATTCGCCTCCACGCGCGGTTCTGGAGTCCGGCCCGGGGTGCCCCGGCGCGGGACGGAAGCTCCGGGAGAGAGCTTCGGGCTCTGTCGCTGACGTCCGCGGAAGAAAAGGTTCGACCCGCCGAAAGGGAAAACTTCCGGTTCCGTCGAAATCTGGATTTTCCTCCCTCCCCCCCATGCCCGGGCCTTTTTTTTAATTTTTTTTTTTTTTTTTTAACGTGATTAGGTTAGTTTATATGTTCCGGTGATCGAATTTTCATGACTCAACAGGTTTTCAGATACTCCGAGATCATATCTACCTAATTGAAAGGTTTTTCTGCTTTATTGTTTGTTTGTTTTAATTCTTTATCTCCTTCAACTCATCTAACCTTCATAATCACTTGGAGCGTTTGATTTACTGTATCTCCCTTTTTTTTTTTTTTTTTTCTTCTCTCCTTCCCTGCCTTCCTCCTCTCGTTCGCTTTTTCGGGGCCCCGAATCCGATGAAATATAACGAAATTCAATCACGTTCGTATGCCTTCGATCGCGCAGATTTATTACCTCAGATTTTTTGGCCAACCTGAATGGCATCGCACTTCGGTTTCCTTACCAATGCGTAAAATATCTCCCGTGTATTGATTATCGGTTATTGCTCGTCTTGATAAATGGCGAATGGCGAAAAATTGGGCGTCGATGGGGCAAATAATTCAATTCTCGTGTACCCAACCATGGGAAGAGAAAATTTTACCTCGAAGGTTTAGGTCAAATATCACGGTGCACTGACGGTAATCATGATTTTGAAGTTTTTTTTTTTTCTTTTTCCTTATTGAAAATCGCCAAAAAAAATCTTCCTTATAATTATATATCATACGTCGATCGCTGTGGGCAATGTTAATTCCTTTTTTTTTTTTTTTTTTAAAAATTTAACGTCATTCTGCCTCCCCGTCCCCGGCTGTCGGGGGCTAAAGCGCGACGAGCCTCCTCGGTTTTTACGATCCCGCCCGACACGAAAATCCGGGAAATTCGCGAAAAAGCCAGGCTGGTGCCACGACACATCGCTCGTCCTACCCCCGCGAGGGAATGACGCGGTCGCGGACATTAAATTTATAGCGATTTCCACTTCGGCGGGGCTAATGTAGAAATTTTTATGGTTCTGTAAAATGTACTATTAATAATTGTTAAAGTACGATTTTTTTTTCCTTTTTAATTTGAACTCATTAAAAATAAATTACTATACCCCGAAGATGATTGAAATATCCAATAAATTACAACCGTGGATGGGCTCGAGAGAGCTGCGATGGCGAAATGTCACATACCACCCGGGAACGTGTGCAGGATTTTAGGTGCGAGGCCGCACGTTTGACTTTGGAAATTGCCCGGGGTGTGCCGCATCAGCACTGAACGCTGGAAACGCGCGGGGCACTTCCGTCCTCGCCGCTCAGCGGCTCATTTGAATTTGACCGTAACTTTTTCGGAGCCGACCCAACCTAACCGCCGGAAGGGACGGACGGAAGAAAGACCTCCCGTCTTGCGGTCGGTCCCGGAGCGGGAAGATTCGCAAAGCTCCCGTTTGCCTCCGAGTGGTTTTCGTCGCCGGAACCGGAAAGGTTCACCGAGACTTAACCGGAAAGCCTACGCCTCGCGCATGGCGGCGGACGATTCGCGCCCCGGATCGTCGCCAAATCCCCGGCGTCGAACCGCAGAACTGCGCCGAGGCAGAGCTGCGCCGAGTTTTTTCACGTTTTCACTTTTCGGCGGCTTTTCCCTCGTCGGTCGCAACGTCGAAAATGAGTCCAGCCACGAAGGAGGAAAATTCCCGTCCCGTCGTCTCCCGGTTTGTTGCGGCACGAAAAAATTTATGGCTTCCAATCGGGAGATATAAAAATAATCGGCCATAATTTCGTAATTATTACCACATTTTTTTTTTCTTCTTCTTCTTCTTCTTCTGCTCTCCTAACTTTGGCGCAGGGATAGTTGATGGGTCGACTTCATCCGTTCTTATTTATTATCACGTTTGACGCTCACCAAATGAATAAATATTAATGTAAAATGAATAAACAAAATAAATAACAATTATGGTGTCGCAGTGCACATTGTAAATTCGATGCTCGGAATAATTTCACGTAGATGCGGAGACGCAGCCGCCTGAAAACGGTACCGGACGGTCTTTGCAGGCGAATTGCGTTCATGCACGGGAATAAATAATACTTTCTTAAATTAAGGAGCTGCGTCCACTTAATGGATGGGTTATAAATAAGGTTCCGGACGGTATTTGACTACCATATGATACGAATATTGCACTTACCAAAAGTATCGGTTAGAAAGTTAGTTTCCCCGAGGTGCGAGCAGTAAATATATGTGCGCCCATGTACATAAGCGGATTTTTTACGACCGTACAACTTTACCCTCATTAATTCAGCCAATTAGCGCAGTTAGTTTTTATTTTCCTTTTTTTTTTTTTTTTTTTTTTATCCATTAAAAAATTTCACCATTTGACGGTCGATCAAAAAATTGCGCTCCGACCCACGCTCGGAATGCGGTTCCGCGGTTATAATTTATCGTTCGGTTATAACATTAATTTCAGCATTAACAAAGCAAATTGTTTTATTGCACCGGATTAAGGAGAAGAGGCTGCCAGCGTCGGAGAGCGCCATTATTTATCTTCGAAAACGATAGCGATCGGCGGTTCGAAGGAAAGGGGCTTCGATGCGGGCGAAAACCCGGGCCCGGCAACGGGTTACTCGGATGCGTGTGCTGACCCGCGGAGCAGGAGTTTCGAATGATCTTTCACCCCGCGGTGAAACGCGCAGAAAATTTCCGGTTCGGCAATGCCGGCGAGAGCGATTTCGGGCTTCGGAATTTTCCTACCCTCCGTCGCGGGGGGGGTGGAAAAAAGGCGCGTTCGGACGGCGGCACGGAACGCTCGCGAGGGCGCAGGTGACCGCGGCGAGGCGCAAGACCGGAAACCGCTCGCGGGATTTTTCGGCCCCCGATTAAAGGCCCTGCCCCGTTAAACGAAAAGGAGAAAAATCAGGTAACATTTCAATTTAATACAATTTCGTTGAAAACGGTTTCAGAGCTAATTTCATGGTACGGCAAACTATCTCGAAAGGCACGTACGCGATAAAATGACTCTCTGCCCGGGCAAACTCATGGAAACGGCTTTTCGATTACTGTGATTAGCCCCATTTTTCGCGTTTTTTTCCTTTACTTCTTAAAAACTTCCTTTTCGGGCCCCTTCGATCACTCCCCCCTCCCCCTTCTTTTTTCCCATTCGGAAGTGACGCTGCGGAAGTCCGTCGGCGGGCTTCCGGCTCGGGGAGGCAGGAACCAGTCCCGTCCCTCCGCGGTGGGACTTCGCGCACCCCGAATTCGGATTTCCCGCCGTCTCTGAAGGTTTTCGACAACTTTTTAACGTCATCGTTATCAGCATCGTAATCGGGCGGATGTGCGCGGACCGATCGATCGCGCACGCAGGCACGCACGACGCATTCGGCGCTGGCGTTTCGACGTCCGCGGAAGAGGGAAAAGAAGAGCGTCGGCGCGGATCCGGTCGCTTCGCCCCATCGGAAAGAGAGAGAGGGAGGGAAGCCCGAGAGAGAGAAGAAAAACTTAAAATTTTGTCACGTAAAAATAAAGAAGTGAATCCAAAATGATCATAAATAGATAAAAATGGATATAAAAGCTTAGAGCGATCACGTTTCTACTTGGCCAGCAAGTGGCCATTAGCCTAAACATCTTCACGTAGTTTAATGACAAATCGGCGTACGACCCCTGACCCCGGAATTATTAATAGCCGAGGGAACGCTAAGAAGAACCGGGACGGGGAGCCTCGCCCGCTGCCGACCCCATCTTTCTTACGGTGGATCCCGCGTCCCCGATTGGCGTCTTACGTTGACCCGGAGGCGGCGTCCTACGCATCCGTCGCGGGCTCCCTTCTTACGTTCCCCCTCTCGGAAGTTGATGTCGCATAACCCAATCTTGTCACGAGCTTATTACAATTTGAACGGTATTGCCTCTCGAAGACGACGGAACGCGGTTTTTCTTCCCCTCCCCCCCCTCCCACCTCCAGTCGGATCGTTTTCCCCGCCCCGCCGCGGAAAACCTCTCCGGGCGTCGCGTCCCGGGCCGGAAGACGGAGAAAGCGGAAGGGGGCACGGTCGGAAACTGTTGCGGGATACCGAGCAGTTTCGTAAATCAACTCGCCTGCGATCGGCGTTCGAGACGTTCGCATTTATCTTCGCGTTCGTCGCCGGAAAGGGGAAATTCGCGCATGTGCCTCCGGGACTCTCCTCCCGCGCCGGGACTTTTCCCGAGCGAGGGAAAATCCAAACCTGACGCGAAATTTTTGCCTTTCGTCCAAATTCGGGTCGTCCAACCAATTAATTATAATAAATATATGCCATTACTAAAAATTCGTAATCATATCGATGCGAACCGGACCGGTTTATAAGTGGACGCGTTGTCAAAATATGATAAAATAAGTCGTACGAAGCGCGGAGGTTTATGTCAGGAGAGACGAGCATGACACCCCATAGCTATAAGACTAGTTTTGGATTTTGTCGTCGCATACATCATTAATGACAAACTGCCACGGCAATTTCTCCGGTCCGGCTTGCACGTACCGCGTGTTGGTAATCTTGACTGCGCCACTGAGAGTTTATTCCTTCTCCTCCGGAGAGGGTGATGCTCCGGTTTTTCTCCGTTCCAAGGAGCGCTTGCCTCGGATATTTATTGATGTGCGCACCGCGGACGATAAAAACCGGATACCGTCACGTTTATGACAAATCGCTCCCGGCAGGAGGGGAGTAAGGCCCTTCGGAGGCAACAGCTTTGGGAAATGCACGTAGCACGAATGTCACGGCGAGGCGATTTCAGCCGGGTCTCTCTTCCGTTTGGTGATCCGCCGGCCCGAATTGCCTTCCGTCGTCCATTAAGTGCCATCCAATCCCGCGCTCAAATCGCCACTCCTTCGTCCTGTACAATAACCCATGTGACACGTGATGCTCTCCTGTGGCATTAAAAGCCATTTTTTGTTAGCATCCGTTACCTTTGGGCGAGCTATTCCATTTCGGTATATCAATAGTCGGAGTAATATTTCACGAGTAACTGTTGTCCCCTGGCAAGTGGTCATCAATTTAAAACATTCAAAATATTTTGTTTACTTAGTGAATTCTCCGTGGTTTTGACTGAGGCAAGTCTACCATTAAGAAGTCATCTTCGACCTTTTTTGAATTTATTTCCATCCGAAAACGGGGTCCTCGACTCGATTTCCAGATTAATTTAATGCGGCTCTCGTGGTGCGGACTCGTGCACGAGGTCGCCTCGACGCCATCAACGCCCCCGAAGGAAGGCGTCCTTCCGGCGAGGCATCCGGCTCCGGGGGTTTTCCGGCGCGGCGAACCCCAATCCCCCGCGAAAGCGGTCCAAATCCAGGTTATTAAGCCGTTCAAAATAACCCAATTCCGGCGGAGGAGACACGCAATTGCGGGTTCGAATCCGACTTCCTGCAAGCGGGCAAAGTTAATGGCACCGAAATTTGGGAGGAAGCACACGCTGCGATGAGGCAAAGGTGATCGTCGGAACGAGCACTCGAATCGGTTTTCGGGATAAAAAAGAGACGACACCGCCGGGGCTCCCGATGGGGAGTTTCGCCATCGGGACGGCATCCGCTTGGAGCAGTCTCCGGGTTCGGCGGAGAGGCGCAAAATCTAACAAACGGTTCGTTACCGTGCGCCTCCGCCGCATTCAATCGCAATTTGCTCTAAAGCAGTGGAACGTCATTTGAGTGTAAGCCAAACTCGATAAATTTCAGGCGGGGGGAAACGACAAAACCGGAAAATGTTGGAACGCAAATATTCAAAAACCTGCGCACGATTCGACTCCCAAACGCTTTCCCGCGTGCTGAGCTGCGCCGCAAACATGTGTGCACGCCAAACGGCGCTGCAGGCATTTGCGCAACCGAAATCCGTCTTTAACATCCGTAATTCTGCATTAATTTGAAGCGAAACACGTCGACCCGTGATGTATCGTATACGCGACGTCGGTTATAACGAAACGAAGGTGTCACCCGGGTATGCGCGCGCGCGCGCGTGTGTGTGTGATTTGTGTGTTTCTTTCCCATTTAATCATTGGTAATAATGAAAAAAGTAAAAACGGCCGGAAAGTACGCTCGCATGAAGTACAGAGAGGTGTTATTTTCCGCGCTGGAAAAGCAGGGCGCGGCCCAAATGCATAAATTCAAAGCAATTTTACAGTTCCATCAACAATTTAAATATCCGTAATAATACGCGGTTCATGCAATGGGCTTTAGGGTGAACCGGCCGCTGCGAATAATTGTCCGTGCGGAGGTCGTGCTGGCGGCGGGGAGGAACATGGGAAAGTCCTCGGGTTTCTTGTGATAATGATTTATGTGGGGAGGTGCACGGAATCCAGTTTCATTCCACATACGCCTGGTCACCCAGGTTAAAGATGAAGGGAGAGGAAGGGAATAAAAATGCGTTATTCGCACGCGGTGCGGCCGCACTCTCGCCGTAAGGTTCGACGGCTCCCCCGGAAAAGCGGATTCCTTTCCGGTCCCGCCACAGCGTCCGAAGCTTGAGCGGCGTCGCGCGTCACGCGCTCCGGGTCGTTCGCTCTCTGAAACCGCGCCAGGTTAACCGAGCGGGTTAAACCGGAAGGACTTCTCCCGCGATCTCTCCAGCGGGCCTCGACGGAGAAGAACGTTTCGCCGCTTATAAGCAACCCGCAGTCGCACGTCATGCTCGAATCGCGTAAAAGCTCCTCGGAGCGGTGGCATGCAGCGGAATCCCATTCGGGGTCTCGCGGTTTGTGCTTGGGTGCAAAACAAAGGAAAGGAAACATTAAATTGTAGGAAAAATTACAACTGAATGAAGGGTAACGAATGATTTTAGAATGCAACAAATTTTTATACAAGTGCATCTAAATCACATTATAATGACCGTCATCAAACAATACGGAAATTACACGGGTATTGTGAATGATAAGGGATGAACTGCGGTTCCTCTCGTTGTCATTCATTTCGCCTCGCATTTTAAATATGTGTATAAGTATATATAAAGCAGATACAAAACGTACAACTCTTAACCCAACGTTTCAATATAACACTACATCATCTGAATTTATTATAGTATATTTAAATGCATGTTAAATAAATTACACATCAGATATTTGTGTGATTTTATTTGTAAATTATGTAAATGTTATACATTTTTGTTAAAAAAAAAAATCAGTGTATATATATATATGTGAGCGCGTGTGTGTGTGTGTATGCATGTGTGCGGTTTGAATTTTTATGGTAATTTATACATTCTTACAAATTCTTAATTTTTTGAAGAAAAAAAAAAAAATACGTTCATATCATTTATATATAAACTAATTTCGTTAATTCCGATCAGATGATATTTTTATAAAAATATCATCTTTCGCTATTTATAAATTTATTATCTATTCATTTGTTATTAATGTTATGAAAAGGGAAAAGAATTTTTCTTTTTTCATATTTTTTTCAAATATAATTTTAACACTAGTTTTAATAGGTAATAAAACGATATAAATCAGTAGGGTATTATCCTAATATGTACGTTGTTATATGGAGTTAGATATCTGATAGGGTCTAAAGTTAGATCTTCAACTAAATTTATGGGCTCAACTCTTTGCGACTTTCAGGTTTTATTCAGTTGATAAAGTAGTTTTATTTGATGCTCCGACCGGGGATTCTCTCAGCAAAGATTTATATCTGCAGGAGTTTTAATGTAGCAACTTATACTGAAAAATATATATCTAATCGCCCCGTCAATCTCATTCTTTTGACTTTGGGAAAAATCAACGGGGATAGAGTTTTTTGGATCCCCGGCCCTTTTTTTTTCTTTTTCTTTCTCCGGTTTACAATTTGTTTTATTTTCGGATCTTCGGGGATGCGAATTGGGGCTGAATGGGGAATAGGTTGGGGAGCGGGATTTTTCCATCGCGGAAAATCCTGTCCGGGAAATCCGCTTCCCCCCCCCCCGCCCCCCAGCCAGCTCCGGGCGAAGAAAAGGCCCGTCTCTCGCAGTCGTGCGGTCTACTCCTCGATCAGGCCTGCGGAAAAACTTCGGTTTCCGGTTTTCCGAGTTTTTCGCCCTCGTGCCTGCGATTTACCCTCCGCGACGAAGCTCAGGCGATCGAACCCGGTCCCGGTCCCGGTCCGATTCGTGAAGTTTTCGAGCCGAAAAGCGGCGACAAAAACCCAAAAGCGAAGCCCATTAACGGGGTTCGACCTCCCCGCTCGTTTTCCCCGGTTCTCCTCGTCAAAGGGGTCAGGAGCGGAGGTTGAGCTCGTGCGCGCGAACCAAATCGAAAAACGCTGCGCAAAGGTGCCCGGATACCTGGTACCCGATCAAATTGCGCCGATCCCAGGTTGATATGTTATCATTACAAAAGACGCCTCGAACGCAGGGGTCAAGCCAGGTACGTGTTACGCCGAGCCGAGCTTAGTTTTTCCTTCCCCCTCGCCGAAGAAAATCGGTCGTTGAGGGGCCCAATCTCAAAAAAGGCAAAAATAAAACGTAAAGAATCGAGTTATCCATTTGGAATCCCAATAAATTCGTGTATTTAATTGCAACACGGACGCGCGTTTCACATGGAAAAATCTTTTAATGCTTATTTAGCAATGTATTAATTTTCATATTTATAGAACTGTAATATCCATATGTTACATGACCCCGGGACGATTCATTGTCAGAACTCCTCCTGACCTCTTAAATTCGACCGGTCTACGTGTTACCCATTCGTACACTCGCTGAATTCGTGATTAGGCAAGGGAAATGAGCCTAATCGAGACCTGATATTTTGTATTTTTCTCTCTTCTTCTTCCTCTCAACCTAACTCTGCCTGCCGCTGCTCTCGCCGCGATGAAAAAGGATAAGAAAAAGTTGAAAATCCCGCTGCAAGATGAATTGGGTGGAAGACATCTCGATTTGAATGAGAAAATATTCGCGGGCCAATGGGAAAAATATCAAATGGAGATTAATATATCAATTGCATGTGGAATAGAATGAATAATTATTATGAAGATATTACATGTGCAGACAAAAAAAAACCTTGCCACTTATCCGGCCAAAAGTTCCATTATCTGAGGGGAATTTTATTTTAATCACGTCCACGAGGTTTCCAAATAAGTAAATATTCTTTATATATATAATATATATATATATTATAAGCTCGGCTTAATGTGATGCTACCCATAAAATAATTGCAACGAGTTGTTTAACGCACATACGCCTTGCACGTAATGGATTTTCATGCACTCGCATCGATTAGGTATCTTTTTCAGTTGTTTTCCTTTGCTCGCGGATCAAAAACTTTTCACACGATAAGTTTCCATGATCGAGAGGTATCTTTTTTTGGGCGAAACGCGGTGTCAAACTCGAGGATGCGGTTAATGTGCGTTTCAAGAAGTCTTTTCCAGTCGAATCTTTCAAATCCTAATTTTCCCTTCCTCCTAAGCGCGTCTCTGGATATCGAAACACTCGAAAAACGGTTTCGAAATATCGAATTTCATCACGATGACTTATAAAAATATCAGAGTAATGAGATATTAATGCCTTGGTTATTGACAATATCGATGCGCTAGGCTGCCGCAACTGACATATTGCGACGTTCCCGAACGCTGGAGAACGTTAACGAATCTCACCTCGCGAAAAGGTCGTTTCAGTGCGATTCGCGTCCGGGAGTCGAAAATCCGGATCCGCCCCGGGAGATCAGGCGAAACGGAAGCGGCCGCCGTTGATTCCGGAAAGGGGAAAAAGACGGCTCCGGAACCGGTGAATCCTCAGTTCGAATTGATCGCGGTTGCTCGCCCAAAAACCGAGCGGCGACGCCTTAAAATCCCGTTCGCGCGCCGCCACTTCTGGCGGAGCTCTCCCCGGTGCTTCGGCATCGGGTCACTGACAAAAGTGGGGCCATAAACTTTGTGAAGAGAAGTCTGAAGTTGTCCAGGCGGGATCGTCGGGCGAGAGGAGAGTGGCTGGAATCGCTCGCCTCAAAAAGACACGCTGGAGAATAATGGGATTGATTTTTTTAATTGGAAATTCCATGCGAGATGACCTCATACCCCTCGAACATTTGTAAATGTTTCAATATGAAATGAATCCCATTGTAATATCGGTGTAGTCAATTAGAACCGGCCCACAGTTTGATACCGATATGTGTTCATCGTTGTTGCATTAGGGACCGGTCATTTGCTGCCACGAAAATCCTCGCTCGGCGCTCTGCTCTTTCATCCGCGTCCAGCCGCGCTGCCGCACGAGGGGCGCCGTGGGAAGTCCCCGGGTTCGGGGTGCCGGAGCCTTCGACGTGGCCGCAACCGACGCGGGGTCCCCCACTCCTCTTACCCGGGGACGTTTCCTCGCGGTGATGAAAAGGCATCCATCAACCGGGTCGCGATGATAACTTCTTTGTTATCCTTCCGTCAAAGTTTTCCACCAACTTCATTTATTAAGGAGTTAAATTCGGGGCCCGGGCCCCCAAAATAATTAATGAAAATCATTTTCTAAAAGTGATGTATTACTATTAGTCTTGCGTGGAAACCTTGAAATTTTCCATTAACCCTTTGGGACCGTGCAGGTTTTCTGTGACCTCGTCTGGAACGTTAATAGAGAAGCTAATCAAGTCGGACTGCGAGAGGCATCGGCGCGCCCGAATGGCTCAATTCGGGGCTTCCCTTCCGGACGCGACCTCCCGCGACGTGTCTCCAGATCGCCGCCTTTTCCGGCTCCGGGTGCTCCTCGACGGCCGGAAGCGCTTACGCAGCCGCGATCGGACCGAGTCGCCCGACACGTCCGACGTGCAACTGCAAAGCCGTTTATCATTTTCCATCACGGTTAACAGGTGTGCGCTGCGGTTTGAACTGTCCAGACCGCAAAACGCAACCGATGATGAAAATTCCTTAAACCATTATGATTTATGATGAATTCCCATCTTCGTGCAATGGCTGCAACTCGGTAGACGGCACACATCACGAGACGCGATGGCGGATAACAAATCACGGCCTCATTAACGACGATATGCGCGACCCGTCCTCCGCCGCGGCGAGACGCCGGCGTCGTCCGAAAAATTTAATGACGGAAAAAGCAAATTGGAAGCGGCGAAGCACTCGCCTCCACTTCGAAGGAGGACCTCGTTCGCGTTCGCGGCTTTGGTGTACGCCTCGAGACGACAACGTCTCCGCTCGACTTGCTCCCTGCCCGCTCCGTTCGTAAGTCGTGCCCCGGGGGCCCACCCAGAAACAACATCCCCCTGCCGCAAACCCAAGAATGAGAATTACATCACCAAACCGGTCGAGCACCGTCCAGATGCGTTCATTCCACGTTAAAGGAGTTAGAACTAATTGTGAAAATTACCGTGGCATTAGCCTCCTCAATGTATATTTTAAATTATATGCCTGAATAATATCAAAACGACTTCATTTCGATACCAAATAATTTCCCATTATCACTTTCATACAAATCCGTCTTCGCGTTCCCTGCTCCGTCTCAGCTATTTGCCATTCTTTTGAAATGCATACATATACATATATATAGATATATATATTTTCGTGCGCAAACAGTAGATAATGATTGTTATGATGCATCGCAGGACTCCTGCTGCGACATGTGCAATCTTTTATTATTTAGTCATGGGCAGTACTCGCCTTTTTTCTCTCTCTCTCTCTCTCTCTCTCTTTTTCTTCTCAGGTTTGCCTCCATGACAAGTTAATTCTTGATTTAATTTTTTATGTTTAATGCAACAGCTATTAATCAGACGGCGCGACGTTCTAATTGCGGGATTATCAAGGCAGCGCAACGGAATTTTCGGACAGGGGCAAAAGTGCGGGGCCATGGTTTCGTGCCCGAGGGGGATGAAAGCGCCGGAAGGCACGCCACCCGGTGCCTCGCCCCAAACTTCTCCCGCGAAAAACCCCGCTGGCCCCTGCCGGGCCGCGACAACCGTTCCCCGTTAAACGTTAACGGGGGCCTTGGCGCGGAATACGAAAAACACATAACTGGCATTAGCCCGGTGGCGAACCTGAGAAACTTCGGGGTTTTCTCTTTTCCTTTTTTTTTCTCCTGCTGAAAAACATGGCAATTGACTTAGGTGACTCTTTACCACCCACCGAAAACGAGTAAAACAATGCTAATGAAGAATTATTGACTGCATTGTTATTCATAGATTAACGGACTGAAATAAAGTAGGTTTCGGATTGATCGTGAATTATGTGCTCCGTTCCTTCGTTTGACCCCAAGCTCCTGCCATCGTTTCGGTACGTTTTGGGTGCTCAATCAGCGATGCAGGCCGTGCAGAGTTCACTTTGGGCAGCATGCCTTCGTACGTGTTATAACGAGCGCCGAAGCAATCACCACTTGTCCAAGCACTCCGGGACGTTATTATTGCTATTATTGCTGTTATTATTATTCCTGTTATTATATTTGGTGCTGGAAAAGCAAAAAATTTATTTCGCCATTACCGCCAGTCGGTGTTGCGGGCTACGGTCACGAATAACATAATTATTCTAGAAAGTCCAAAACGGCGTTTTCCCATGTTGCACGGGTCGAATCGAATGGTTTCGCGGACCCGCGCCGTTCGGCCCGGGTCCGGAGGCTGCCGGAGGACCGGAGGCAGGCACCGCCACCTCGGAGAACCTTCCTTCGTTTGCCGTCGCAGGAATTTCTTTCGTTAGTCCGTTTCCATCCGCAAACGACGTCAAACACGAAGAATTGAATGCGACGATCCTATGTTTACCAATTCAATTAGCAGGAGACCTGGAGTAAAATGGAGATCGTTCTTTATTTGGTGCTAAGAAGCATCCTCAAATATTTACATAATCTTCTACACTTAGATATCTCTCTCTCTTGTTCCTTGTGCAAATCCATTTTCAACATTTAATTGTCAGTTCGGTTTCCATATTCTCTCCCTCTCTCTCTCTCTCTCTCTTCCTCTCTCTCTCTGTCTCCCGCGTTTTCCCCCCACTGCCTCCACTCCATAATGTCACTTTTTTGGTGTATTGATACGGGCTGGCTGTATAAATATTGTCACTTAATAAGACTCCTTTTGTGTAAATATTGCATTCCACCGAGGGATGGATCACTTCCCGAAGATATTTTCATTTCCCTTTTCCTACCCTCTTCTTCAAGCACTCCTTTCCGCCGAAACTCGAGAGAGGCACCATCCCATTTTCTGCGGTGCACATCGCTCCAACGTCCGGGGACGGCTCCCAGAGGGGCCGAATCACGGCACCGACCAGCTTTGGTTTCCACTTCTGCCTCGGCTCAGCGCCGACCGGCAAAACCCGCGGAATTTTCTCGGCGGCGCCTTCGCCGTGCCCGAAACGGGCGCGGGCAAAATTTTCCCGACCTCCGGCGGTTTCCTTCGAAACTCGCAAACTGTAAATCATTTTCCCCATCCGGGGCGGCAAAAAACTTTTTTTTTTGCTACATTTAATGTGGAATAATAAAATAAAATTTACGTTCAGTTTCCGCATCACGTGCCACGTTCGGCATCATCTCCAAATCGGACGCGACGATCGTCCCGGCAATAAAATTAGCTCGGCCGATTCGCGGAGCGAGCCCGGGGCGGCGCCGGAGCCCGATCCGATCCCGTCCGGATTTGGCGCGGTCCCGATTCGGTCGCTCGCACGCGGAGGAAACCGCACGCAAATGCGATCGGCGTGACAGCGACGCAACGCGGCAAGCGTTTGCCGCGGATCGATCCGAAGGGAAAATATCGCAAAACGAATTAATTGCCGGACGGTAGTGGATGCCGCCGCGGAGGAGAAGAAGAAGCGTCTTAGTTTGCCGCCGGAGACGGAACCGCCACGCCGGGGGTACCAACCTCGGGCGACGGCTGCGGGGCGAGGAGGAAGAGGTGGCCGACGTCCCCCGGACGGCCGAGGGCGGGCCGGGAATCCACCCCTCGCGTCGGGCCGCGGAACGCCGCGCGGGCGGACGAAACCGCGTCATTTAAATAATATGTAAACATTGCAACTAAACAGATTGTCGACGGGTCGAGAAGAAGTGAAAATCACGTTAGATAAATGAGGTTTGTGCCGTGCTGGCAGGGAAAAGAGTGAAATAATGTGCTAATTGGAAAATGGGTTCGGCTTTTAGATCTATTTCATGGATGAAGGACATCTCGGGACAGTCGCTTTGTTTTTTTAACACTCGAATTTCGGATTGAATAACCTTTTATATTTGACATTTTTCCATCCGCGCCTCTCCCGAAGTTCTCTTTCGGGGCGTTCGCGACCGACGCACGTGGGTCGGTCGCGCGGCCGCTTCGGGCAGGCCCCGGAGGAAGCGCGAAAATCGAGGGATGGGGCTTCCCGCGCGAATTCCCGAGCCTCTTCCGGCGGACGCTCGATCCCGCGCTTCCGGCTGCGAGCGGGCGGAGAGGAAGCGAGACGAAAGCAATTGCCTCGGGCCCGTTGGCGCTGGGCCGTTTGCGAATTTTAACGGCTCTCGGCCCGGAAGGAGGAGCGCAAAGGCCTCGGCGAATCATTTTTCAATGAGTCCTTTAAATTATTTCAATCGGTCCTGCGGCGTCTCCGGATCGTCGCGGGAAAACTCATTTGACGCCGCTTCGGAGTTTTTCTCTTTTCCGCTCCCGTCCTTCCTCCGTCCCAAATCGACCGGACACGGTCTTTTTCGGTCTTTGCTCCGGTGCACCCGGAAGGGTGGGGGGGGAGCGCTTTCCCGAAGGGGCCCCGCGTCGGAAAACCGCCGCGAGCGATTGCCCGACGCGTAATTTTCCGGCGGGGCCCCCGTGACCCCAGACGCGGGTAACAAAATGCGGTTACGTTATAAACCGAACGGTCCGCAACTTTTATTTTGCAATAAATTACGAGAGTTTTTTCCTTTTTTTTTTTTTAAGCGAAAAAAAAAAAGAGTTTTCAGCATTAACATTGGTGACATTAATTGCGAGGCGTCAAGCACCATTGTCGATGCAACATTTGCATGAATAAATAGTGTAAAAATTCCATTTGGAGCTGGGGCTGCGGGGAGGTGCGCCGCGAAGACATTTCATTCACTCCTCCAGTCTTTGAGATCATCGAGAACTGTTGACCGTGCGGAAAGGTTAAGTCAAGCGAAGCAATCCCAGCGGAATGACCGACGCGACGGCGAACGAGGCTCTCTCCCGGTCCCCGGTGAAGCCGAAAGAGACGACGACAGCGGAAAGGTTCCGGGTCCCCGCCAAAGGTTCGCAAAACTCTCGCGTTCGCGCGTCCAAAAGTTCGCGAACTCGCGTGGCGCGCAAAGGTTGTTGTTACGGCTCCGTTTCGATGCCGACAGCCGTTCTTCGTTTCGGTTGTCAACTCCTCGGCTATTGTCAGAAGTCGCGACGGGCAATGAAATCGGGGGGGGGGAAAAAAAAAAAAATTCGTTTCGAATCATTCGAATCCGTTCGCACCTTCGGCGCTCCTCGGTGGCGGCTTTCCCGGGCCCTCCTTCCGCTTCCTCTTCCGCCGTTCCGTCCGAGCGAGAGCCCTTCCGCGTCCACGTCGGCGAGGTCGGGCGGGGAAAAAAAATCCCCGCCCGCGTTTGGAGGCACGAAGTCTTCCCCCCCCCCTCCCCCTCCCCCC
>JAOWBB010000005.1:906272-933003 GCA_028565995.1 Ricinus marginatus
GAAAAAATAATAATTATATTTTAAAGTTCTGCCTGGTTTTAATTCAAATTTTTTTTTCTTAATTTCATAAAAAAAATTAAATATAAATATAACTTTTATGATCATTTAAACTTCATACCTCTAATGGTTTGACTTGAAAATTAAATGGGTTAAATGGTTTGACTATTTCTTCTAAATCATCTGGAAAATCATAATCAATATCCTGGTACTGCAAAATAAAATATTCAGAGAAATTTAATATTATACATAACTCATATGTATTTTGGAAAAAACATTATTTAAATATTTTATAAAATGATAGACACTATAAATTTGCATTATCCTTAATTATTGACTGCATATTTTGATTATTGACTGCATATGGGCTGTCCTTAATTATTGACTGCAATTTTATGATTTCAATTTTCATATGCTAACCTGAGAATCTGATTCATCCATAATATCTTCATCACTAAGAATTGGTTCAAACTGTTCATCATCAAGACTATGTTCTTCCTGAGGCAATGGAGAATTTACATAATTAGGGCTCTGGGCACAAGGTTGAGCCCGAGCAAACTTAGCAGGGGAAGGTGCAGGATTCTGCGGTGATTGCCCTGAAAATGTAAATAATAATAATAATATATTATAATATTTATATATAATTTATAATACAGAAATTTAAGGCATATTAATTATTATTCTCTATTCAACTATTACAAATAATAATAAATATTTAATAATTAGCAGCAAATAACAATATTTGAATAATAATAATTAATGATAACTAAAAAAATATAATAATCTTGACTGAAATATTTTTTTTACAAAAACTAAATGAATCTATGAAAGCAAGGGTTTCAGTAATATATTAATCCTTTATAGGTTTTGGAAATTCGGAACTAAATATGAGCTTTCTGATATGTTTTTATTACCCTGATTGTCAACTTTTAAGGAATCTTGCATTTTATTTTTCGTGGGAGAGAGTCCAGGCGATTTAATACTCTGTTCATCGTGCACTTCGGGGTAAATATGACGACTGGTAGGCGAATTATATTCACCTGCAGACGAAAATTTTTAAATAATCTGAAACTGACTTGTTTTACATAAATTAGTCAAAAATTAGAACAGTTAACCTTTGTTTAAACTGCATAAATATAAATTATATAACAACAGAAATATAAATACGCCCCAAAAAATCAAAATTTAGAAACTTGAAAAAAAAACATTTGATTTGAAATGTATGTAATTTTTTCTATAAATTTTGAATTATTGAGACCGACTGCAAAAAATATATAAATTTTCCTTATTTAAAAAATTTTTAATAAATACCTCTTTGATCCGGAGACCAAAATCTTTCGGTTGGTGTGAAAGGTCTTTTAGGAGATCGAGAAGGTGGTGATCTTGGACGTCTACGATAAGTACTAGCGTCTGAACAGGGGCTTCTCTCTCTGTCTTTGTCTCTGTCTCTTTCTCGTTCTCTATCCCTATCCCTATCTCTGTCTCTGTCTTTGTCTCTATCTCTATCTCTATCTCGGTCTCGATCCCGCTCTCTTTCTCGATCTCTATCACGCTCTTTTTCCCGTTCTCGTTCTCGTTCTCGTTCCCGTTCCCTTTCTCTTTCCCTTTCTCTTTCTCTTTCCCTCTCTCTCTCTCTATCTCTATCCCTATCTCGATCCCTATCCCTATCCCTGTCCCTGTCTCTGTCTCTATCTCTGTCTCTATCTCTATCTCTATCCCTATCTCTTTCCCTGTCCCTTTCTCTGTCCCTATCTCTATCTCTCTCTCTGTCTCTGTCTCTATCCCTCTCCCTGTCTCGATCTCTTTCTCTGTCTCTGTCTCTGTCTCTGTCTCTTTCTCGTTCTCGATCACGATCTCTATCTCTATCTCTATCCCTGTCCCTATCTCTATCTCTATCTCTTTCTCTGTCTCTGTCTCTATCCCTCTCTCTATCTCGGTCTCTTTCTCTATCTTTATCCCAAGAATTTTCCCGATAACTTTTAGTTGATCTGAAAAAAAAATAATAATTTTTTTCATGTATATGCAAGAAATATATATAAATTAAAGTTATTAATATTACTTACCTTTGTCTTATATCGGATGATGATTCAACACTTCTTTCTCGCCATGAAGTCCTATCTGAGGATCTTTCACGGTCTCTTCTATTTCTGTTATTCGATCTCTCATCCCTCAAGCTACTTCGTTCCCTATCCTTAATTATTCTGTTTCTATCCTCGCGGTTTCCTCTGTCTCTTTGACAATCGTCTTTTACACTGTCTTCTCTTTCTTTGCGATCTTTATCTCGAAGATATCTATCATCGCTGCCATCCCTTCTCCTCCACTCCCTTTCTTTTTCATTTTTTCTCTCTCGGGTTCTTTCATCTCTTTCAATTTCTTTTTCACTCCTTGGTATAATTCTATCATCTCTTGCTTTGAACCTTTCTTTATCATCTTCCATATCAACAGTTTCCTCCCAGTATTTATCTCTATCTTCACGAGATCTTGTCTTTTCTTTTTCTTCATCTCTTTTTTCTACCCAATCATGATTTGTTTCAGGAAGTGCACTATTTGGACTGGTATTGTGTTCTGGTTTTGTTTCATTTTCT
The DNA here is from genome assembly GCA_028565995.1 of Ricinus marginatus. NCBI lineage: Eukaryota > Metazoa > Arthropoda > Insecta > Psocodea > Ricinidae > Ricinus > Ricinus marginatus. The sequence continues at coordinate 908,855 of JAOWBB010000005.1, forward strand.
TTACAAGAATGTTGCTCCCAGGATTTTGTTTCATGAACAGAGTCCCAAGTTTGAGGAGCTTCATAATCCTTATTATTAGTTGAATAAGTGTCATTATGTCCTAAAGGCTAATAAAATATTATTTAATATTTAATTAATTTTATTTGTTGTTTTAATTTTTATAGTAAAAAAAAAAAGTAATTTCCACTTACTACAGTATTTGATGGAACAGATCCTAAGGGCCAACCTTCTACATATGGATGTTCTTGATTTCCAGACTGGTATTCGGAAGAATAAGGATATGGTTGTTCAATATAAATTGTATCCTGTGATCGTTCTCCCAATTGTGCATGTTGTTGCACCCATTCAGCTGTTGCTGTGTTGGAAGACAAGTCTGTTGCATGTCTTTCTGGTATAGGAACTACAGGAACAGTGGGTTGAACACCTTTACTTAAAATGCCATATATTGCCAAAGTTATAGTGGTATACCATCCTTTTAAAACTAGTCCATCTGTAGGAATTTTCTAAAATATAAAATTTAATCATTAAATAATCACTTCCAACTCAAAGAATTTCTTAATAATTGTGAATAAAATATTATTTTGGAAATTTTTTTAACTCTCATACTTACTCTTTGAATACATTCAAACTGGATATCAACATTTTGTCTGTATTCTAAAGCACCTAAACTTTCAAATGTTGATGCTCCTGGTTTACTTAAATCATTAACAAAAAATTCAATATGAAATTGGGAAGGATTTGTGGCACCGAGTCTTACTCCTCCAGGAAAATCTGCTTGAACTCTAGCTCCAAGAGGAATTATTCGAATTTCACTGATTAATACAGGCTTTGGAAACTGAACTAAGTCCAGGTTTATTTCCTGAAATCAAAATACTATTCACAAGAAGAGTTCAATTTCATCAATATAAAATAATTTTTTCCATTCATGTAGCATGAGCGAATTTTAGTTTTATGTTAAAATCAGAATGCTATTTTAATATTCTTATTTACCATTGTTTATTGACTTCTAGCTGTTACTTAAACAATATATTTCATGTAGGTCTAAATGTTATCACAAAACGCCATGTTATTAAAATCCTTAATTTCAGCAAAAATTCTTGCATACTGTTTAAAACGACTAAAATATTTTCATATAAATTTTAGGATTATTTTATAGTTGCACATATAATATATTTAAATCGATAACGAATTTTTTAAAGGTTAATTTTTAAATATATTCGATAATTATATAGTGTTCAATTTTTGAAATACAGTTAAAAATCATTAATATAAAATAGTGTGAAAAAAGATATAAGAACGGTGAATCTATTAAATTAGAATATTGGTGTCTAATTAGATGGAATGGAAAATACCTCTGATGTATCATGAGAAAAAGTATCGAAGAATAACAATTCTTCTACATTGTCTGACGCCATTTTTCCCCCGGCATTTTCATCACCGGCAGGTTAAAAACATAATTTTTCGAACAGTAAAAAAGTACTATCACTATGCTAAAACCACGATTAAATTGAGCGGTCAAAATGACAGCCCACTTCGTTTTGTTTTGATGAAAAAGAGTGATTTTTTATAATTTCTGAAAATGAATGAGAAAGACTCATTGACCATAAAAGCTATTGATAAAAATGTTGTAAATCAGATTTGCTCTGGGCAGGTAATGTATTGTTTGTTCGATTATTCAACTAGCATATTTTTTATTTGTTAAGGTGCAAAATTCTAAATTTGCCTCATTTTTTAATATAAATATTATAAATTTCAGGTAATACTAAGCCTTGCTACAGCTATAAAGGAATTAGTGGAGAACAGTATTGATGCTGGCGCAACTTCTATACAAATTAGACTGAAAGAATATGGTTCCGAAATGATTGAAGTTTCAGACAATGGTTTGGGTGTTCAAGAAAATAATTTTCAAGCTTTAAGTAATTAACTTATACTATTCAGTTTCTAATGCTAGAGATAAGTGTTTGAAGAATAAAGTTTTCTATTAAAATTAAATTCGAATTAAAATTAAATTTCTATTAAAATAGAAAAATTAAGTTTTCTAAAAACAATGACATGACTACTATTATTAATTTATTTAAACATTTAAGGCAGAATAATTATATTAATATGTTAATGGTTTACTTTATTAATTTTTCAGATAGTAAATCTGAGAAAAATAATATTGTAATGCAATATAAATAATATTTTTTATATAAACTGAAAAATTTATTAATTTCAGCTCTGAAACATTACACTTCAAAAATTTCAAATTTTACTGATGTAGCTTTGGTTGAAACATTTGGCTTTAGAGGAGAAGCTTTGAGCTCACTTTGCACTCTCAGTAAAGTATCTATAGTAACTAAACATAAAGATTCTTTAACTGGTACAAAACTTAAATTTGACCACAATGGGATCATAACAGAATCTTCTAAAATTGCTAGGCAGGTATGCTGAAATTAAAATTTTATTTTTTCTTGTATCCTATTTATATCTATTTTCATACTTTAAAGATTTTTACAACTATAAAAAGTATATTTCAGTAAGTAATTTTGATATTTTGCTTTAACTTATTATTTCAGACTGGTACTACTGTTACATTGGAAAATATTTTTTATACTTTACCTGTAAGACATAAAGAATTTTTAAGAAACATTAAAAAGGAATTTACAAAAATGTGTCATGTTCTGTATGCATATGGTGTGCTCTCTAAAGGAATTAGGTAAAATCACATTTAAATAATCATATTTAAAAAAAATTATCTTTAAGCAACATATTTAAAAAAATTATTTATTTATTTCAGATCATTTTTAATTTTATTCATTTTCAATTTCAAGTTTTTAAACATAATGTGCTTAACTTGTGTTTATAAATTGATGTTTGCAGTATAATTTGCACAAATCAAGTATCAAATAAGAAAATGACTGTAATGGAAACAAAAGGTGATACAATTAAATCCAATATTGTACAAATTTTTGGTTCTAAACAGTCCCAACATCTTCTTGAACTCAAAGAATCCTTGCCAGATGACATTCAGGATGATGATAGTACTTTAGAACAGAGCATTATAAAATTAAAATCTGAAGAAGACATAAAACTTGAGGGATTTGTCAGTTCATGTGTTCATGGTTGTGGCAGAAGTAGTTCTGATAGGCAGTTTTATTACATCAATTCAAGACCAGTTGATAATATCAAGGTAACAAGTAGCTTTAATAAAACTTTTTTAAATTTGTTATCCTAAATTTTGAATAATTCTTATTCTAGTTTAATGTTATCAGTTAATATTTGAAATATTCAAATATGTTAAAATATAATGTAAGATATATAAAAAAATCTCAAAATGTCACTAATTTTTTTACAATCAAATTTACTTTTTTTTATTCAGAAATGACTTCAATTATTCTTCAAATTGAGAAAATAATGTATTAAGAATTTAAAAAGAAATTTTAAGTAATGATTTTTATAATTAAAAATTCAACTTAAATGAATATGATTGTAGGTCATGAAACTTGTAAATGATATATATCATCAGTATAATCCTCATCAATATCCATTTATTGTTATGAATGTAAAAATATTAATGAAGTATATTGATGTAAATGTAACTCCTGATAAGCGCTTGATTTTCATGAAAAATGAAAATTTATTACTTTCTACAATAAAAGCCTCTCTACATAATATATTTAAAACGATTCCTGCAGTTCTGGAAATGCAGAACGTTGGACTAATGTTCTCTAAAGCAGATCCGCCGCTGAACGAAGAAAATGGAGATAAAAAAACCGAGTTTCTAACATCCTTAGAGAAACTTAAAGAATTTAAATCAAACTTTTCGCCTTCCCATGATTCTAAGAATAAAGATATGTCTGTAACAAATAGGAAATTAAAAAAACATCGTGAGTAATATTTTCTCTTTTTGAATTTAACTATATTTTCTACGCTTAAAAGCAAATATTAAGTTAGATAGGTTAAAACGAGAATATCAAGACTAAAAATATTTGTATAATTCTGCATTACTATAGCAATATTGTAATTTTTTTTACATTGAAATATAATTTATTCTATTTAACACCTCGTTTTTAGGTTTATTCGATGATGCTATTGCAAAAGAAAAGTTTTCGCAAAAAGTTCAATCAAGTTTTTTTAGTAAATTTTGCACACTTTACCAAAACATGCGTTTTGACAAAAATGAAGAATTAAATTCAGACTCACAAAAATTTTTTAATACAAATGAATATTCTGAAAAAAAAATTAAAATTTCTCATCATCTAGAAAAAGCCAGTACTTCTGAAAGTCAAGATTCTTCAGAGCAGAAACCAAACACTGAAGACAAAATACTGACTATTCATAAAAGGAAAGCAGCTGATGGAATGAAATGTAGGACCGTTGAGTTTCAAAAAGAAACTGCTTTTTCAGATGCTGAAAATTTTTCAGAAGATAAAAATTTAAAAACGATGAAACGGTTAAAAACAGATGACGGCTTATCGGAAACATTTAAAAAGAATAGAAAAACATTAGCATTTACTGTTTCCTTTAGTGACATGCAAAAGCTTATAACTAATTATGTAGTGAAACGATCTCAGAATAATTGTCAGAGTAACTCTGACAATTTAATACGGTTTTATTCAGAGATAAATCCTCAGAAAAATGATGTAGCCGAAAAAGAGTTAAAAAAAGAACTTACGAAAGAATCATTTAAACGGATGAATATTATTGGTCAGTTTAATTTAGGTTTTATAATTACAAATTTAGCTGCAGATATTTTTATAATTGACCAGCATGCTTCCGACGAAAAATATAACTTTGAAACATTACAATTAAATACGAAAATACAAACGCAAAAATTAGTAATTCCACAAAATTTAAACTTAACGATTGAAAAAGAGGAAATTTTTTTGCAACACAGCGAAATTATAAGAAAGAATGGTTTTGATTTCACTTTTGATCATAATTGTAATCCAACAAACAGAATTAAATTGGTTTCAATACCATTAAGCCGAAATTGGGTATTCGGAAAAGAAGATATTGATGAATTATTATTTATTTTGGAAAATAGTCCTGGTGAAATGTGCAGGTAATTATTTTAAAAGAATATATATATAAAATTTTTTAATTGAATATTTGTCTTAAATACAATCGTATATTTTTATTCTAAAAAAATTTTGTAATAGAATATACGAATAAAATTTAGAATACAATATTCTAGAATAAATTCTAGAATATTACATGATAATTCAACTTCTTATAGGCCATCAAGAGTAAGAGATATGTTCGCTTCGAGAGCATGCAGAAAATCTGTCATGATAGGTACTGCCCTTAATAACTGCGAAATGAGAAGAATAGTTAATCATATGGGAGAAATTGAGCAACCTTGGAACTGCCCCCATGGCAGGCCTACAATACGTCATTTAATTAATTTAAACATGATTAAACAATCATAAACTGACCATTTTTAAAATATAATAGCATGAAAAGCACCAACTTTAATGTGCAACATGAAAGTGATATTATTGGAAAATATTAAAATGGAAAGTATAATGTTAATAATGTACAATAAGAATTATTTTAGTTAAAAAAAATGTTTTTATTATTTAACTTCAAAACTTATTTTCCTTTTTTACATTATTGTGCATTTTATACACTTATTGTTCGGAATATATTAAAACCACTTAATGCAGTACTTATAATAAGCCCTGGTATTTGCATATGCCAGTGTAGTTCTTTAATATCCTGTTGGCCTTGATGGATAAATAAAAGCTGAGGCGGAAGATTCTGGAAAAAACCAATATCAGTGATTATAAAGATGCCAGAAAAGTTTCAGAAAATTTATATAATATTTAGTGTATGTAAGTTTTATATTTGATAATATCAGAACATTTTTCGCTAATAATTCAAGATATAAATAAAAAGTAATAAATAATTTTGCATAAGGTCTTAATTCTACAAGTAAAAATATCAATATTTTTAAAATTTGAAATTTGAAAAATTAACATTTAAAAAATTAATTTAAAATGTGCTAATTAATAATGATTTTTTTTTAAATTTACGTTCTAATTAAAAAAATAAGAAACGCTTACATCAATATCTTCATCCTCTATCTCTGCATCTTTCTCCACTCCAAGATCCCATAAGGCTATTTGATTATCTTCTCCTCCACTTGCAAAAACTGTATCTTCATTAGGATTCCATTCAATAGTACTCACAGGCTTCGTATGATGTTTGAATGTTGCTACTGATTTACCAGTCTACAAGAAATTACAAATTGTTTTTCTAATAAATATTTATTGAAATATAATTTTTAAAGATATTTAGATATATAAAAGAGATAAAAACACGAAAACAAAAATTATTAATAAGAAAATAACCAATGAATAGTTCAAGACAGTCTTAGAAATAAAAATTCATGGAAAAAAAATGATTTATGACTGTAATTTTTTAACTGTCATTAACCTGATATATGAATAATAAAACCATGTCAAACTCTAATAGCATGGACATTTCTTCTACCATAATTTAGAATCAATATGGATTATTAGAATTATAATGTAACAAAAATATGACAAGTTTTAATTCTTGGATATAATTTATAGTAAATATATTTTAATTTTAATAATATAAATATTTATAAGTAATATAAAGTATTGCACAAGAATTACGAGATCGAATTTGTTTTCTAATTTTTGTAATGCAAATATTTACAACCTGTGGTTTTCTAGGTACTTTGATGAGGCTTCATTTACTGTATAAAAATCTAAATTTACAAGTTATTCATAGATAATATACAAATGAAAATAAGTCTGAAAAGAAGAGGTTAAGAGCCTCGTAAAGTATATGAAAATCAAAAAAAATCATATAAATGATAAAATTTTTTATTCTGAAAAAACTTGAAAAATAAATTATATCTATTCGAATCTCATAGTGTAAATATTATAAGGTACTTTCTTAAATTTATCTTTAACTCTTCAAAATTTATCATGTCCCTCATTTCATATAATAATTTAAAATTTTTTAAGTAAATATTCATGTAAGTGACCTATGTAATTTTTACCTTTTGTAATTTATTTTGACATCGAAGTGACCTGATCACTTTTAATTTTGAATAAAAATTTATCACAGTTTACAATAGTAGGCTGTATTGGTATATATTATTCCATATGAAAATTTTGCTATTTGATTTGCTCTTTGGGAAGTTGATCTTCAGATCTCTATTCTAAGATATTAATTAAAATTATTTTCTGAATCAAATTGGAATATGATTCTGAATTATTAGTATACCTAAATTACTTACTAAAAATTAAAGAACAAAATGCTTTCATTACTTGCATTTTATTAGTAACAACAAAAAAACCTGATTATTTCAAAAAATTAAATTAGACATAAACAATAGATATTAATCAAATGGACTTTTAAAAAATTTAAATTATTAATCAAGCTCAGTGAAATTAATAGCAATTTACGAAATTTGTCTTAATGTAAAAAATAATTCAACCTACTTGAATTGACCTTAAATCCCATACATGAATACAACCATCATCACCCCCAGAAACCAAGAAAGGCTCGATTTTATTCCAGCTAATGACGTTTACATCACTTTCATGCGCATCGTTCACAGTTATTCTACAAGCCTTGCTACCGGCCAATCTGGTATCCCAAATTCTAATGCTAATGAAATATACCAAAATATTATCAAATAAATGAAATATGTTGAAAATAATACTTACATATATTGAAAATTTCTGTGAAACATATATTTTCCAACAATGGTAAAAATTTAAATTTTAGATACCTTTTGTCTACAGAAGCTGATGCCAAAACGTGTCGTTCATTTGGAGACCATTGTAAATCTTCCACAGATGCAGAATGTCCTAAAAGTGGCTTCTGATCAACTCTCCAACCATCATTATTGGGCTGCCACAGATGAATATTTTTTTTGCAGTCTCCGGTAGCAAGGAAACCTTAGAAAAAAAGTAAACTAATTTTAAAATTAATCAAAAATAATAGTTGGGAATTTTTATTCGAAATCAACTAACAATCAAAAACCTTGCATTGTAGGACACCAGTCAATAGCGAAACCCTCAGATTGATGTCCAGTAAAAGTATAAAGCGGTTTTGTTTTAACCATTATATCATCTGAACGATATTTGGCAAGTAAATGCATATCATTTAAAGCTTGAATTTGGGGTTTTAAATCCCATATGGAAACTTTTCCCATTTCAGACCAAGAAGCCGCCAATACTGTATTATTAAAGGTTACTGTCTAAAAAAAAATTAATTAAATAATCCATAAAAGATGCTAAAAAATTTGCTTATTTAAAATAATTTAAAATTAGTAATTTTTATATGTAAATTTTACTTGTAAAAGTAAAGTTTGAATTTCATTTTTGTGTGCAACAAATTTTGAAATTTTCAATAATACAGTGACAAAATTAGTTATATATGTGAAGACAAGAGTGCAAAACTTATGAATTTCTTAAATATTAAGTAAAATCTATTAAACTTATTAAGATCATTTTAAATATTGGGTTATTAAAATTAATTCAGTTTTCAAAATGCAAAATTTATGTAATTCAGTTAGCCTAAAACATTTTAGAACATGGATAGTGTAAAAAAATTTTCAGGAATTGTTTCAAAATAGCAAGTTTTTCTTCTGGCAAAAAACATATTACACATATTGCTTTAATAAAGAATTCTTTCATATATCATATTATCATATTTCTATACCCGAATACGATTTATGCAACCAAAATGAGATATTGAAGCATAATCCATTCTAGGTATTTTTCCTTCAAGCTCTTCATCATCTTCATCATCATCATCGTCATCATCATCATCATCATCATTTGATTTCTGCGTTTGATGTAAATTTGATGATTTCATCACCAAAATACAATTCTCTTTTGCACTCAAAGCTTGGGTACCAGCCACAAAATAAATAGTATGAGGAAATTCTGATCGGTTGGCTCCTAGGTCATCTGGTATGATGTCAAAACTAAGGCATGGAGCTCCTAAAATAATATCAAAATTTAGGAACTATCCAAAATACTTAATGATATTATCTTCACTAAGATAATGTATTTATAAAATAATATTTGATTTGTAAATAATAATAAGTTTAATGAAACTCAAAAAAGATTCAACCTGAAAGGATCAGTTTATCAAAAAAAAAAACAATTTAACTAATAATTCAACGAAAAATATTGCAATATGATAGATGTTTGCTGGTTTTTGATAAATATTTATAAAAACTAAAATAGTGTTTGAATAATGATTACTATATATTTTAATATTACATAAATCAAATTGTTTTATCAAAATAATATAACAAATAAAATAAGTATTTTGTGAAAAATGTAAACTTTAGCACTGTTTGTGAGGTTTTATAAAAATTGTAATATTTTATCAAAATTATTTTTCTGATTATAAATTTTATTTCAAATTTATTTGAACTATCAAAGTTCATAACATATCAATTTATAAATTTTTTTTATAATACATACATAACATCCAATGAAATATTTAATGCTTTTATCCTTTGAATGATTTTAAGAATGATTTAGAAACATTAAAATTTTAATTTTATATCATGTTAATTGCTAATGGTAGACAATTTTTGATGCTTTTTATCTGGTCTTTACAAGACTTTTAATTTTTGAATTTGTTTAATCTCATTTTAATGAGATTAATTTTAATCACATGGTTTTTTTTTAAAACAAAATTAATATGACTTTTAGTTCTTAGTTCTTTCATTTTTTTTTCAGTTAAAGAAATAACTTGAATACATATAAAATAGTTATCATTTAACTAAAATTACAATTACAATGTAAACAATATTTTTAGGCCTTCCTTATTTTAACCAATTTTAATGTTATATAAAGAAAATGGTGCTAAATAGATGCACTGATTTTCCATGTAAGGATCATTTATTGATTTTAATAAACCAAAAAATAGGAGAAAAATATTTATTAAAATATTTTCAAATCATATATTTTCACTATTAAATATAAGAAACTGAAATTTTTGAGCAAACTTTTGGAAATCTAGCTTCTCTCTCTTATGAACCTTTCCTTTTCTTTTTTGTAAATAAAAAACAGTCAATTGAAAATAAAATATCCATTTTCCTAAATTGCAATTATTTTGGTTACTATTGTATTTGATAATGTTATACATGTACTATTACTAATTTTTAGTTATGCTTAGACTATATTTGCTCTTTAGATAATCACATCTTCTAATATATGATTGTATTAGCTTTCTGTTATTTTAAGCAAATTAAATTTCAAAATGAGATTTGTAAGAATTATATTAATTTAATTTTCATACATACATCCTCGTTCTATTTACAGCAAAAAAGATATTTTTATTACTGAAAATCTCACATTCAGTAACCTTTCAATTTGTCTTATTACTTATATATAGAATTAGTGTGTTTACTTGCTTCTATGGAGTTTAAATTTATTTATTAATCATTCTGATGAATTCTTAAATATTCAATTAATTATATACCTGTTTGTAGTTCTCTTAGCATAATATATGCTGATTCGTCACAAACTAATTCCTCATCATGTTCCATAGGTTTGTGAGGCAGATAAACCTGCTTAGGTTTTTTTTTTTTCGCTTTTTTTGTTTTATTGTCAGGAATCATTTCCACATCTCCTTCAATTTCTTCCATATGAAAAATCTTTCAAAAAGACAAAACTGAACAGGTATAAAAAAGTGCAACAAAGTAAATTAATGTTTCAAAAACTTATATATAATTCTAACTAATGAGATCTTCGTACTTATACACATTAAATTATTTTTTCGGTAACCCAAAATAAGGCCCTGAATGCGACCTAAGTATTTTAAACTATCTAAGAAGGCTTTGACACTGTATAGCTGGTCAGCCATGTTAGATTGATTTTTGACATGTCAAAACAAAGTATTTTTTTTGTTTTATATTTAGTATTTCAGCTAAATTATTGCAAAATTCATCGTTTTATCAACTAATAATGAATGAAACTGAACGGAGGGCGCAAGAACATATTAGAAGGTCGGAATGGGAAAAAGCCCTCGATTGCTTTGATCAACTACTCATAACCAATCAAAACAACAAAAATGGTATCGTACCTAAAGAAAAAATAGTCGGATTTTTGATTGGAAAATCCGAATGCAACTATGCTTTAGGTAGAAATGACTTTGTTATACAAGACTGTCGTAAAGCTCTTAAATTATATATTGAGAATGAATCTGTAGGAACACAAAGAGATAAAGCAAGAAGATTGTTGATTCAATCTCTTATTCGTAACAAAAGATTCTCTGAAGCAGAATCTGCAATTAAGGAATGGCTTACAAAAGGAAAAATTCAATCTGATACTCGAAAAATTTTAGAACAATTAAAAAGCCGATGTCAGAATCATGGTCATAAAAGTCAAAATTTTTCAGTTCAAAAATTAGAAGAAGATCTTATTGCGCTTGAAGCAAGTTTAGAGTCATGGATTATAGCAGAAAGACCAAAGAAAAGTCCTGTCAAAGTAAATGATGTTTTAAATGATAAGACAGAGCCTGATAAAAGAAAATTAAGTTCTAAGTGCAATTTTCAGCAGCAGCAACAGTCACAAATTCAACAACAACAACAACAACAACAACAACAACAACAACAACAACAACAATGTGATAAGTCTACTTTGAATTCAGTTAATAATATGGATGAATTTAGTTGCAGTTATTGTTCTTTAAGATTTCATGATATGGTTGCTCTTAGATCCCATTGTTTGACTGGTAGCCATCAAACAGTTATAATGTCTGATGAAGGAAGAGACTGGAAATACAGACCACCTCCTAGGTAAATTGTTGGCAAATCATGAATCATATAAAAAATCCTTTTTTATAAAGTATCATTTTTGGTATTAATTTAATGTTCAAAACTTTTGATAATAGAGGATTAACAGCAGATGCATATGCCTTGTGTGAAAGTTTTCAAGAAAACAAATCCTGTAGATATGGAGCCCAATGTGTTGATGCCCATGGGCCTGAAGAACTTTCAGAATGGTCTGAAAGATTTGAATATAGAAGAATGAAGTTACAAAGAGCATCTGAGAAGGAATTATATGGAAAATCTTATACAGAACAGTTACTTGAAAGGTAAATGTGTTTAATTATGATATTTCATTTTCCAAGTTTTAATTTCAGATTTACTAATATGTATATAAATTACATTTACATTTTATATTTATGGATTAGTAGCACATCACTCTTAACTTTTTATGTATTTTATGTATTTGTTGTTTTCTTATATTGTTATAATTATTTAATATTTAACAGATCTATCTTTTTTTATGAATTAGAGATACATAAGATAAAATTTTTATATGTGACAATAATTTTAATACTCTCTAATTGCTACATAATTATTAATAATTTTTGGTTTTTACAATAAGATTTGATGAATAAAATCAAAAGGCAAAAAATATTGTCAGAATTTTTAGAAAATTCATTTTTTTTAAATTAAAAAATAAAATTAATCTGTTTTTAATTATTTTTACCATCTTTATATTTCTGAATATTAATAAATTTTATTTGGCAATTAATTCAATTTATGTGTTAATTATGTAAATTAAATAATCCTATTTTCTTTTTTTCTGTTGTATGTTCATGTTAATATTTTTAACTTGTAATTTATTGTTATAGATGGATAAACTCACCCAATCCTGAAAAGATTATGAAAGATAAAGTAGAAGGAGTTGAAGAATCTATAAGCTCTGATTTAGTCACAACTGTATCATCTAAAAATAGTCATAGAGAATGGACTTTTCTCTTAAAAACAAACAGGAAAATAAAAGCTGTAGCACTCCTTCAAGATGCTCACAGAAATCATTTTTCTTTGAAGTAAGAAGTTTTGAATAAGAATTTTAATGGAATAAAGATTGTGTTAACCATTTAACCATTGAAAAAGATATTTTATTTATTTTATTATATGCTTTTATTTTTGAATAATATTTTAATTTCAAGAGTTCTTATATTAAACAATTTAAATAATTCAGAATGCTATGTTAACATATTTGAATAGGTAATATTTAATTTTAACTTTAACAAATACTTATTATCCCACTTTACAATATTTATAGATGTAGATATTATAAATTAAGAACTTTTCTTTTAAATAATAGGCAAGTTGCAACAGGTGATGCAAACAAAGTTATGAATGCCTCAGAATGGAAACCATTTAATGATCAAGAATGGACCAGTATTAAGGATACAATACCTTCAGATGAAGAACAAACTGAAATATTAGAACATATTGTAAAAGTTGGATTTAAAACTGAAATTTATGGAACTTTTCGTCAATCAGTAGTGTTTGACTTTGGAGTAGAGCCTGTGTTAGTTAAACATTTGTGTGTGGATGTTATTCCTGTTACAGATGTTGATAAAATGAAGGAAATCAGAAAGGTGATATAATAATATTCTTATAACATTCTTACACTTAACATCAAATAATATTTATTTAATATTTCTATATGAATATTAATGATCAGTGTAATAAAAATATAAATAGGTCATTGTTGCTTTATATCAATCAATAGGTTTCCCCTGCTTACAAATATGCTTTATATAGTTATACATATTAGTGTTTTTAATAAACTATTTTTAATTGTCTCTTCAATGCAACTTCAATTTATTGAAATTTCAGTTAATATTTGAAAAAATAGTAAAATTACTAATATTCTTTTTTTCTATTTGAAGGAATTATCTTTATCAACTTCTGAAAGATGGGGTGGCGAAAATTCTGAAGTTATACCGTTCACATCTCCAGTTCTCCCAATGGTTGGATCGCCAGTCACAGCTGCTCATGATAGTGAGAAAGAAAAGCAACTATTAGAGGCGTATCCTACACCCAGGGCAGAAACATTTCAATTAACGCAGTCCACTGTTACAGAAAAAAAACTGACCAGAAATAATTACAGGGATCGTATGCATGAATTGTTATATGTTGAAGAAATGGCTAGATATGAACAGGTAATTTTAAATACTAATTAATGATAAGAGGATGTTTTGGAAATGAAGCCAAGAGAGAAAGCAAATGCTCGATCATTTAACTTTATAATCATATTATATGTAAAGAAAATAAAAACACATTTATCGCAGCAATATTTAGTTCATTAGTATTATTTCAGAAAAGTATAACCTTTTCAGGTTGCCCGATATAATTTGACTGCAAAATTACATGTTGCAAATTGCTACTTACTTGCTCCAAATGGAATGGCAAACAGCACTGCCAAATACGCTCATAATGGTGAACTTTTCGCCTTGATGAATTTAGGAAAGGATGTTTCAGAAGATACATCTGCTGGTAGACTTATTTTGAACAATTGTTCAACTGTATTTTTAGCTGCTGCTAAGAACCCAGCAAAAGGTTTTTGTTAAAAATTTATCAAATCTATTTTACTAATTTTTAGAGATTAAATATTTTAAATTATAAATACTTTTTTAAATTGAAAATTTGTTTTTCAGGCAAAAATACTGTTACATCATCTGAAATTAATATGAATAATGAAGGGAAGGAGAAAAAGAGAGTAGTTTACGAAGCATTAATCGAAGATAAAGGAAAAAATACGATTTATTTAAGATTATCTTCCAGTACAGTGTCGGCTTTAAAATTAAAAGCGGATACTGACTTTTATTGTGAAGTCCAGTTCCAGCTAAACCGCGTTCCCTATTGCGAATGGCATTATGCAATAGATAAAATATCGGATTATAAAATCATATTTCCTGATCCCTGTTCAGAACCAAATATACCCTGGTCTCCCCAGAGGTATAGTTTCTTAAAATTTTATTTTGCGATTACGAATAACAAATGGAATTAATATTGCTATTTTATATATTTTTACAATAAGAATTTGATGTTTTATGTATTTTTATAGGCAATGGACCGACATTTTGGATACTAGACTTAATTTGAAACAACGGGAGGCGGTTGTGGCAATCACTACTCCTATTAGCAGTGCTCTTCCTCCCATATTAATTATTGGTAAAAATCTTCATGACAAATATTCAGGAATAATTTACGTAAATCTGGTCCTAATTTACTATAAATTTTTAATTAGGTCCTTTTGGTACTGGGAAAACTTATACTTTAGCACAGGCAATTAAGCAATTATTGATTCAGTCGGACACAAGGGTTCTGGTATGCACACATTCAAATAGTGCAGCTGATTTGTATATTAAAGATTATCTTCACCCCTATGTAGAATCCGGGCATGAAGAAGCGCGGCCTTTAAGAATTTATTATCATAAAAGATGGGTAGCAACGGTTAACTCTATTGTACAGAAGGTTCGGAGAATAAAAATATATATTTAGTGTGCTTATTCAATCTGCAGTTTTATAAACCTAATATTTCATTTTTTTTTTCAGTATTGTTTAATTGAAATGGTTAATGGAATACGTACTTTTAAAGTTCCAACTCTAAAAGATATATTAAAACACAGAATTGTTGTTGTGACATTAAGTATTTCCATGTACTTATCTACGCTAGGTTTGAAGAAAGGCCATTTCAGTCATATACTACTGGATGAGGCTGCTCAAGCAATGGAATGTGAAGCAATTATGCCTTTAGCTCTTGCCAATGAAAGTACTAGAATTGTGCTCGCTGGAGATCATATGCAACTTAGTCCAGAGCTTTTTTCTCAATTTGCAAAAGAGAGAAATTTGCATGTGTCTCTCCTTGAACGTTTATATGATCATTATCCAGCAAATTTTCCATGCAAAATTTTACTTTGTGAAAACTACAGAGCTCATGAAGCTATTATTAATGTGAGTAAATGTAATGTAATGATTTATTATTTTGATTTTTTAACTATTATTAAAAATTAATATTTAATAGTTTTCTATTAAATATATAGAAAATGAAATTTCGTAAACATTTATGCTCAAGTTTATATTCAAATTTTCGACATTTAGGCAAATTTATTGTTTACTAAAGACTATGACCTAATAAATTTTAAAGATTTCATATTTATTTTTTTTTTACAGTTTACGTCTGAACTATTTTATGACCAGAAATTAGTAAGTTCTGGCAAACAGCCCCGCCATGAAAAATTTTACCCATTGACATTTTTTACGACGCGAGGGGAAGATGTTCAGGATATAAATTCGACTGCATTTTACAACAATTCAGAAGTGTATGAAGTCGTAGAAAGAGTTTGTGAATTAAAAAAACGATGGCCTCAAGCGTGGGGTAAACTTGACGATCAAAGTATTGGTATAATGACTCCTTATGCAGATCAAGTTTTTCGGATCCGATCAGAACTACGGAAAAGACGAATGGGAGGAATTTCTGTTGAGCGTGTTTTAAACGTTCAGGGTAAAGTAAATTAAAATTTTTAAATCTATTAAATTTAGATAAATTTAACCTTCATTTTAGTAATTTGACATTTTTATCCTAAATTTTAATTTTTGATTATAACTAATAATTTTTTAAAAATAAAATATATAGTAAATATGTTGAATTAATTACTGTTTTTTATCTTGTAATGAAACCAAAGCCATAAGTGAAATATGTTAACAAATTTTAGGAAAACAGTTTCGAGCAATCTTTTTAAGTACTGTAAGAACACGAAGAACATGCTTAACGGGGACCAAAAGTGAAGGAAGTAACAAAATGGATTACGGATTTTTATCAAATTCTAAATTATTAAATACTGCGATTACAAGAGCTCAAAGTTTGGTAGCTGTAGTAGGTGATCCCGTAGCCTTATGTTCCATAGGAAGATGCAGGTTTGCATGATTCTCATTTTAGTCTATTTTGGAGTTCCCTTAGTAAATCGAAATTTGCATGTATAATATAAATTTAGAAAATAAAATTAGAAAATTAAAATTTGCAGGAAAGTTTGGGAGAGATTTATTGAAATCTGTAATGAGAATAAAAGTTTATTTGGAATTACGTGGGCATTACTTAGGAGTCAATTGGATGGTGTAGAGTTGAAAAAAACGTATACTCTAAATCCATTAGCTCCTGAATTTGTTCCTCGATCTTTTCAAGTAAGAATTTTTATACTTTTTAAAAAATTCCTAGTTTAAAAAATCTTAGTTTTGTAATTTTTAAATAAAAATGAAGCAATTGTTAAAATTCAATTACATCTTCATATCTTTTTTCCTTCACTTTCACTGCAACGCTCGCATATTCACATTTTATTAATTTTTTTCTATATTTTGCTCGGAACTTTTTTAATTTATATTAATTTTATAAAATTTAATAAAATAGATTAAACCTTAATATTAAATGTTTTTTATAGAATGAATCATACATCAAATTACCGACGTTATTTAGTAGCTTCGGCACCGGGTTAGTGCAACCTAGATTTGCAGGACCTCCATATCTTCCACCTCCTGTCCCCTATCCTCTTTATTATTATACACCTCACAACCAGTCAGCTCCCATCTACCCAATGAGACCGAATATACCTTATCATATTGGAGCTCCGAATCCTTGGAGTGGCTTTCCAGTTCCATCACCAACCAGTGTCCATCAGGGAAATCCAAATTGGTTGCCAAACGTTAAAAAGAAAATAGAAACCAGAAAGGATGATGGAAAAATGACTGGTAATTAAAAACAAATTTTTAGATCGTCATGTTTCCATATTGTACTTTTGAAAAAGCTTTAATTTTTAATTCTACCTTGTAAAATGTATTGAATTTCAAATTTGAAATATCTAATTTTTATTTGTTGAATAAAACGATAATATAAAAACTATAATTTTTTCATAGACTTTTGATTTTAGTAATGCCAAATAATTTGATGTACTTTTTATATAGTTAAAAATCTTAGTTTTAAATTTATTAAATCTTCCAAATCTAATATGAACTTTAAAAGCAATTTAATTTTTCAGTGATATCACAAGAAAGCAAGGCACCAGCAATTTCGGAAATGAAAGCAGTAATGGCTAATATAGAGGCCACTTTAAATCCAACTGCAACTCCAAATTTATTACTGGAAAATTATTTGAGTGGCAATTTCCGACCCAATCAGATTCCTCTTAACTCCAGTAAGTAAATATTAATAAATCTAAAAAAGCAGAATTTTCTCTTATTCTAAAAGAAAGGTTTAATGACAGAATAAATATTTTAATAATAACAAATAAAAAAGAGAGTAAATTGCACAGAATTGCTATAACTAGATATATACCGTCAGACCTCAAGAAACAACAAAAATGTCACCGAAACCATTACAGCGAAAAGTTTAGAAAGTGATTCTAAAGTAGCAATAAACGTAATAAATTTTATGACATTCAAGTCAATACAACAAATATAAGCCATTCTATCATGGTTGCCTAAAAATGAGCTACAATCTGAGATGGAAGTATTCAATATAGAGGCAATATCAGAGTGAGTCATGCTATCCGTAGTTACACAAAAGCATAACTCGTATACAGTAAATCCAAATCGACTGCAGGAAAACTACACACGCTAAAATTTTATGTCTCATAGGAAATAGGTACAAAACCACGGGTCTCTATACATTACATATTCACATATACAACATAGGACATAAATTAGTTCATAAAGAACTTTTTTAAAAGCCACTAAACGACCGTAATTTTTATATTGAATCAAATACGAAAAATAAACACAGCAAACTATGTTCATAAAACTCTTCACTGATAAGGGATATATCTATAAGAGCCCGGATCACAGTAAACAAAACAAAATCACATACATATCGGGCATGGCAATTTCCAATTATAAAGACATATATATAAGAAGGAAATGGAAAAAATTAGAAAAATACTTTCTTCTTACAATAGAAATAAAGTAAATTTGAAACTGAATAATGCTATCATGTTGTCCCACTCATTAATTCGGCATATACGTATACAGATGTTAGCTGAATGCATGCTTACACATGCGATTTTTCCTTTCGCATGTGTCATAAAACAAACTATATCGTTTGAAAGTCAGTAAATTTTAACTGCATAAAAACACCCGGATTTAAATATAATTTTGCCAGCTACTTGGTTTCAATCCATAATCAGAGATGTAAACGTCCAAGCGATATAAACGGTTGAATTCAATCCACATGAGTAACCCAAAAACAAAATAGCTATATTTCTGGCAGCTCTAGTCCCCGTCCTCATCCTCTTATCAATTCTTTTATTCTCCCTTCACACCATAGGTATTCTTTCAGGTCTTTTTCCCCTGTAAAAAAAACTGTTAACAGAACAAAACAAAAGGAGTTAGAACTTAGCCTACGAAAAAGACCTCTGCTTAGGGGACATCATCAGGACTCCTCTGGAGACGGAGATAACATGCGAGACGTTAGCAGCGCGTATTGTAAAATCCGAACCATCGTCCCTCTTTACCGAATAAACCTATTTCAAATGTTTTGCTTGCTTTTCCATGAAGAAGCAAGCACTAAAGCGTGAAAACCCCGGCAATGCAATGACTTGGACCAAGGAATGAATGAATGAACACAGTGTGCGCTGCTACTACACGGCCACATGATATAGTCAGGAACTTCCTAAAATCGAACAATAATTGATAGGCACTTCCACTCTTCTCTATGAATGAAGAAATGAAATTATATGAAACTATGAAACTATACAGAAATGTAAGAGATGTATGCGAACCAGGCAAAGAACTAGAAGACCAAATGATAATAAATAATAATAAAATTATAAAGCATTAAATCGAAAATCTTTTTTGACGGCTAATATTTAACAGCTGATCGTCGTTTGCTTTTTAGAAATTATTTTTATTTGATATTGATATTTAAATTTAAAATAATTAATATAATTATTTACCAAAATATTTTCAACAAAATATGATCCAAAAATATCTTTTGCAGATTTGGCAGGGCTAGCAGAGCAACAACTTCAGCAATTGCATCATAAACATCATTTGCAACAAATTCAACATCACCATGCTTCTTTATTGAGACCAATACCTTTGGAAAAAGCCGAGCATATTCAATTTTTAAATAATGTTCATTTTCCTGAACGGCATTTGCAAAGATCTCAAACCCAGCCCATTTTGCCAACAGGGCCTACTGAATGGCAAACATTACTTCCTCCAAATGCCTCTCTAACGGATGTTTTAGAATCGCGTGGACTGCAAGTCGACTGGTACAGGCATTTAGTTAATACAGCTGGAATAGAAGTGGCCAATAGGTTTAAGGATTTAATTGTAAGAGCTACTCGCAAGCATAGTACGCCGCCTCCTGATATTAACAGAAGTTTAGAAGAGCTTTTAGGAGACAAATCTTTTTCTCATTATTCTGCTATGAACGGATATCCTCATCAAAAACCTCAAGTAAGCTATTTTTTTATATTGAATTTAAATATGTGTAAGATCATTCTAATAAAATTCATATTAAAATTCTGTGGATATATATTTGACAAAATTAAATATTTTTATTTCAGCCGTGTATACTTATTTTAATTTTTGATCATTTTTAAAATTACATAATTTTTATCATAGTAATTTTACAAAAAACATGAAAAAAGAAAGGAAATTTTAGTGTTTTAAGTGAATTTTGTTGCCGTTTTGCCACAGAAATAAAGCAGATTTAAAATATCTTTCTTCTATAACAATGTCTTAATGGAGCTTTTTAAAACAGTTTTTATTGCAAAAATAACGTTTTTCAGCTGCAAGGGGTTCCCTTAAAAGACGGAGTAAGAATTCCGGAAAATGGAGAATTAGTTAGTAATACCTCAATGACAATGGCACGGCCTTTAGAAGTAAGCAGTAAGCCACTGCTTCTTCAAGATCTAGAAGCAGCTATGTTGTTATCAGCTAGTAATTTACAGCAGAACCAACAAATCCAGAATAATTTACTAGTTGAATCTCAAGGGGCCAGATTCGATCCATTGCAGGATGTAATAATACATAGTCCAACTTCTGTACCTTTGTACAGGCGTCAGTCTTCGCAAAATACAGATACAATGATACCTCTAAATAATAGAAATATGTTAAACGGTGAAGATGTCAAGATCGAACAGCGATTAAATGATTTTAATATAATTCATTTAAATTCAAAAGTTTGGGAAAACGAAAAAGTACAGCCTGAAGTAAAAGTTCTTAGTAGAGATGTAAGACTAAACAACATTCAGGAAATTGATTATAATATTAATAAAAACTCTATACCGATGAATAATATTAATAATAAATTGAATAGAAACGAAATTCAAGCTTTTGCCAGTTTTCCAAGATCCATGTTTCAGCCACCACCCAGGCATATATCACCTGAAACAATTCGAATTCCATCAGAAAACCCGTATATTAATGATTTTCATTTAAATGGGCGTGAACAAGAAATTGATGAATCTATAACGAGTAGGCAGAGTAATATTGAAACAACTTATGCAAGTGTACTCAGGGCTCAACCTGTTAAAAATCAGAGTATAGGAGAAGAAAAAATTGGAGATCCATTTGGAATATTAAAAGATTTAGCTAATTCAAGCTCTTCGAGAGGGAGCAGCGGATTATATCAATATTTCTCTTAGAATCTCCAAATATTATAAAAATTACCCTTGAATTTTTTTTAGATATATAAGGTTGATAAATAAAGTACGACGGCAAAGTTGTAAAAGTATTCATTTAAACCCAAAGTATTTTTTGTTGCTTTCGTCTAATTTTTTAAATTAAAAATTTTTACGAATCAAATGGGTTTTAAAAAATTTAGTTTATTTTAAAACAGAATTTTTTGAAAAATGTTTAAAAATACTTAAAAGAAAAAACAATAAATAAATGAAACTGTATATAATTTCATTAGATAAAGTGTGCTTTTCTCGTAATCGAATTTGTTTCAAAATGTTTTATTCCTTAATTGCATGCCGTTTTTTGTCTCGATCTATTAAAAGGATTTAATTTTTTAATTTGTTATTACCAGAAAGTACAATATTCTTAGTGAAATTATAATACATTTTAGTTGTAATTTTGAAAAATTATGAACTTTATTTATCAACCATAAATTTGTAATATATAAAAAAATCATGCGCTGTAAAAAGTGTGCTATTGCTTTGTAAATAAAAATATTTGTCATCATTAGCTTAAACTTCGAAACAACGACAAAAAAAATTATAAAAAAAATAGAAATTAAAAAATTGAGGGGAAAAATTCATCATTAAGTTTTTAGTATATATATAAATATATATAATTTCATGTACATATACATATATATGTGCATGTATATGTATATATACATAAATCAGCATTCTATGGGATTGTTGTAATTTTTTTGGAAAAATATCGTTGCAAATTTGATTTTCCTTTAACCATGTACAAACATAATTTCATATTGGATAGCAATTCAGTTTATACGATCTTTAAAGCACTTAAATATATTATGTGTAGATTTTGAAATATATTATTTCCAGTTATACTAAATTGCAATGTTCAGATTTAATTATGTTTAAGTCATTAATTTTATTTGCTTAGAAATCATCGATGCATGTTAAAAATAAGATTTTATGTTTGTTAAAAGTACAAAAATCCTGTGGAATGCACTTTTGACTTATTAACGAGTCAAACAAAATTATACTAATGATTAGCCAAGAATTTATTAAGTTTAGATGGAATATATGTGTATGAATATTATAAAAATATCTTTTATTTATATTATATATTAAAAATTTAAAAAAAATAAATGAAAAATTGAAAAAGTAATGAGTATTCTATGGTAGCAATCTAAAAATATGAAAAAAAAATGTTTATAAATAATTTTCAGCTTTTTACAGATTTCCTAGCCTGTGATTTTAAATTAATTGTTTGCATCCGGTTTGATTTCATAAAAACTTTCAAATTAATTCAGGGGACTTGTGCTCCATTTGAATTATACTCTGATTCTATATTTGTAGGTTTATTTGAATTAATACGGATTTAAAAAAATATTTTTGGATTGCAATCCACTTTTGTACATAAATATAACTTGCGCATCTTTTGTGGGACACTGTAAAACACTGTAAATAGATCTTACATTTAAAAAATTCAAATATATATTTAAAAGAAAATAAATATATATGTGAATTTATAGATATAAAATATAAATATATCATAAAGAATAATGAGATATAGTTTTTTTTTAAAAAAGTCGATTATATAATTCAGTTATTTACAATTAGAACAAAATAATTATAATTACAGAAAAAAGACGTTAACCATAAATCGAATATTACACAATAAAATAAACACTTGTAGTTTTTTAAAATTTTAATCACAATATAACTGTAAAAATGACAAAAATTTATTGAAAGAACTCGCTTAACGTCCATTAGC
The DNA here is from genome assembly GCA_028565995.1 of Ricinus marginatus. Lineage (NCBI taxonomy): Eukaryota > Metazoa > Arthropoda > Insecta > Psocodea > Ricinidae > Ricinus > Ricinus marginatus. Next base: position 932,073 of record JAOWBB010000005.1, read on the forward strand.
GATTCATTTATAATCATTAAATAAATTAAAATCTATATAAACATTTTCAATTTTTAATTTTGTTTATATTCTTAAAAGTTTAACTTATTTAAATTAGTATCAGAATAACCGAAATTATAATCCGATTGTGGTACGTAAAAAAAATAATCGAAAAAGTTAAAAGGTAATTTAACCGAAAATTCCAATAATCACAGTGATATAAAATCCATTATTATTGTATGGCAATTAGTGAAAATTTTACTCTAATATTCATCATCTGAAATAACACTAAATATTAATATCAACACAGTAAGAGCTTAGCTTAAGTAAGCAAGATACTATTAAAGCATCCCTCTTGTCAAAAAATTATTTTTGTTTTAAACATTATTTATTACCTTTCAATATTCTTATAAGACATCTATATAAATAAATGTTGAATAATGTCTAAGTTACAATAACTTCTACATCTTATTTGTGCATTAATATGTTCTAATGAACAATCAAAATGAACAAATATTTAAGAAAAATATCTTATTTAGCTTTTTTGTCTCCATTGCAATGTGTTTGTATTTTATGCTAAATAAGTATATATATATTATATATATTTATTAGTAAATAATTTTTAATTTTTTTCGGCAAGCTTAAATTCACTGAGACCATTGGAAGAAGTAAGGAACAGTTATTTTGTAAATTTACTGCCGTCCAGAGATTATATTTAACTAAAATAAATAACAGTAGAAAAAATTTGTCAAGTCAGTTTCAATGCTTCCCAGATTCACTTAATGTTCTGCATAATACTTGTTTTTAAAACTTTTTTATTTCTGAGATCTTAAATTTCATAAAATTATCTCATTAATTTTTGTTTCTGTCTTATGAAATCTAAAAGTTTTCATAAATTCATCTATTTACTTTTAAAAAAGTTTGTCTATTTTTTTTTTTTTTGTGAAACATT
>JAOWBB010000005.1:933103-1039254 GCA_028565995.1 Ricinus marginatus
GCCGCGGGGGGGGGGGGGGGAGGGGGGTCACGTTTAATTTCATCGCCGCAGCGGAAGGCACGAATGAAAAATTTTCTGCAACACCGCGAGATGAGTTTTTACGTATTTGGGGAAAATAACTTTTTTTGAGAATTTTGATTTTCCCCATTTCTCCGGCAGAGAGCAGCATCATCTAATCGAAATTGTGACAGAATTTTTTGAAAGGGTTTTCGCAGCCGACGGAAGGGATGGAAAACGGGAGACGGAGGGATTTTATGGAGAACGTATGCGAGATGCTTGAACTTAATCTGATTCCGAGGAAACGATAAAAGATACCATGTCGGAGAGGACAGTAATGAAACATGCAAAAGACGCACATGGGCTCATGCGACTGAGAAAAAAGTTGAAATTAAAAAAAGAGAATAAAAATCCGGTAAGAGATGAGAAAGTGGAGAAAGCGGAGAGAGAAAAGGGAGAGAGAAAGGGAGAAAGAGAAAGATGGCAAATCGACGGTGTATATTTCTCACCCTCTGAGAATTTCCATTTGCGCATGCGTTCCGTCGTTAATTTAGAAAGAGAGAGAAAATTGGTTTTCCCCAATAATAATTCCATTTGTCTGTCTTTATTCATTGTCTTCTTCTCTGCATTGCTGGAATTTCAAATTGGACTCTTCCTCCCTTAGTTCCTCTCCCGATTCCGACCCGTCAGCCACCCTCTGCCACCCTCTCGATGCGTCCCATGAATTCATCCCTTAACATTTCCATGTCGGAAAGCTCCCGCTTCTACTTTTTTAGGGCAAAATTAAAATTTTCCCAACTTGATGGGTGAAACTTTCTCTCGTATGCCTTTTTCCGGGACTTTTTACAGCTTCCGACCCCCGAATCGAAGCCTTCCGCAGCGAAAAAAGAAACGTGCTTCTTTAGGGAAATCCAAACCGATGTTCATTAACCCCGCTTATTGGACTAAATCGAAACCACTGCAAATGTGTATGCGGCGACGATGGGGGCTGGAAAAGGGAAAAATCTGAAAAGCCGAAGGGGCAGAACATGTGAAAAAAATTTAAAAAAATGCACGTCAGTTAGAAAACCAAGAAGGGATCTCGCGTTGTGCGGAAAATCCTGGTCGTCACAAAATTTTCCGCCGTGTCCCGGCATCGAAAATCGTAAATTTCCTTTCTCCTTTTGGGACCGCCTTCAACGCAATGATCTGGTTTCGTTTATCGGCACCGACGGCGAACCCGTCCTCGTGCGCGGCAGCACTCGAACGGGGCAAGCAAGCCATTATTTATGCGGATGCATTTCTTCAAAAAGGCGGAATCCGGAAGGCTGACGGAAGCCTTTGTGGCGGGAAAATTCACCCCGAACGAAACCGCTTCTTTACTCACTTCGTCCCCGGCGGAGATCTTATTCGGCTCGAGATTGAGGAGCATCTTCGTGCTTGCTGAACTCGCCCAAAGCAGTGAAATTGGAAAATGCCCCGATCCGGGATTTTCCGCATTCAAATTTTTTATTGACGGAGTTTTTCAAAAAAAATCGTCGGTAGAGTCTGAAGTTAAGGGAAAAAAGGGGGCCCTTTGCCTCCGCGGCTGGAGTCAAGTGAGACCGCTAATGCGTGTCTTGCGTGGCTCGGGACGCCACGAATCGAGGTACGTCGAGGATCAGGTAGCTCTTCTCGGGTTCGTCTGCTCGCTCCAGCACCTTCTCCGACCGACCATCTTTCAACCGCATCGCAACCTATTTTGGTCACTGCGTCGTGCGAAAATTTCCTCCTCTTTGTCCTCGGTAAAATTTCGTTTTCTCCTCAATCGAAACCACCTTAGCAATCGGGAAGAGAAAAAAAAATTAATTAATTTCCAAACCGTAAAAATATGCAGCTTGTCGCTAATTAAACGAGCATTGGAGAAATAATGTTTTAGGCCTGCACCGCGAGAATGATTTCGTTTAAACACCGAGGGGTTTCGCCGATGGTATTAAAACCAAAAGTAATTAACAATTTAAGTAATTACGCAGAAGGCCACGCCTTCCTTTCCGAGAGTAATACGCCTTCTGCTCCGTAATTAACCAATCGGACCTTTTCTTTCGAAGTGTAATTAAATCCAAGTTTTTCATAGGCTGGAAATCTTGTCGTTTCCTTTTTTGTTTTTGTTCTCGTTCGGTGTCTAAGGAGGTGGCTGTGGAAGGTCGCTCCTGGAAGAAAAAAAAAAAAGAAAATAGTGCTCACGGTTTTTTATTTTATTTTTTTATTTAGTAGTAAATATTAAATAATAAAAAAGGAAAAGGAAAAAAGAACAAGGAAAAAAACATTTTGTGTTTTTGACAAAGGAAATAGAAAGGGAGATATCGAGCACGAGAGAAAGAGAGAGAAGGAGAGGAGATGGGAAAAGCGAAAGCTTTTTGACATCTGAGCTTTCCATTGTTTAATAAATACCTAAAAAAACTTTGTAGAAAAAGTCTTCCGCCCCCGTTCCCGTCGTCGTCTCCTCCTCTCCTTCCATTCGCGTCTCCCAACCAATTCCTTATGTTTCAATATTTCTCCTGCCCGGGGCTCGAACCCTTTCCCCGCGGCTTTTTCGTCAGCCGAAATGCTGCCTGCACCCCGTTTGGCTGGAGAAAGGAGGCTTCCGCAGTGTCGTTAGCTAATTCGTGCACATTGAACCGGGAGAGGATTCGAACCGGGAGACTTCGGCATCGGCTTTGCAGAGAGGCAATCCGGCCGAAGGATTCTCCGACGTGCAACCGGAAATTGCACCGCTCTTCGTAGACGACACCCCCACGCCTGAACGAGTCGGAGGTGCAACCTCCTAAGATAAGCGAAACTGATCCGAGTCCGTCTCCTCCGGTTTTCTTGGGTTTCAAATTGCAACCCACTGAAGGGTTGTCGTTCCCGCCTGCAATTTTGATCTGCGGAACATCAGCGGGAAAAAAATTCCCTTTTTAAGAAAAGGGAAGATCTCGCCCGCGGTTTCTCGGGGAAGCGCCCGAAAGGTTCCTTCGAGTCCCCGCCCGACCGAAATTTGTTCGCTTTCGGGCCCCGCCGAATATTTTTCCTCGTTTCCGCAAAAAGTGGAGTTAAAGCATTTTGATCAGAAATATTTTCCCGAAAGGACCAATAAGGGAAGAGTTTCCCCATTGATAAGAAAGGCACCGCGCAAAACGGGGCTAAGTGAATAGGGGAAAACGATGCCTTTGGCTCGCTCTTAATTAAACGATCGTTTATTTTGTAATTACGAAATAAAATTAAAGGTAAAAGAGAAGGAAAATAATTTAATACTGGAACGTGATTGGTTCGGCGAAGAAAGAAACATTTTCCACACCTCGTTTTAATTAAAAATTTAATGGAAAATGTTTTATGTGAAGGAAGGCAGGGCATCAATCCGAGTTCGATTTAAGTAGAAAATTTCCGAGCGATTCCAAAGCAGATCGCTGGAAAACGCAAAAAAATCACGCGGGACGTGCTTTGAGCGGAAGAAGAGCCAAATGGCAGGGCAATGTTGCGGCCCCGATCGCGCCGTTCCCGGATTTTTCCGACTCGAAAGTGGAAAAAGGAGAAAAACTTCACGGGAAGTCGGCGCCATCCGGAAAAGGGACGCCTCACTCTCCTGCAGGAGGAAAAGGCCGGAGGATCGGTGATACCTCGTTTCGCGACACTTTACGAGAACATTTTTACGCACACACGAAGGAAATTTCGCAAGGCGAAAACGAACCCACCTTCCATCAGAATTTGGAACCTCAAAGATAATTGACCAACCCCGGGAAAAGCATCCCGCGAGAGCTTCCCGCCCGGCTAGTTGGCCTCGATGGGAGCTTTCGGACTGCCTTCCTCTCGTCTTTCCCACCCTCCCTGGAGGAGAAAAGGCGTCCGGATTAATGATTTATCTTGAAACGCAGGGATTCGATTATTTCGCCTGCTTCATCCGACCCATTAATAACGGTTATTACACACTTTTTCACTCCGGCTCAATTCCTTTCTTAGAGATTAATTACCACGGTAATAAATTACTTAAGAAAATTTTTTCCGCGACTATTAATCTTCATAAGATTTTCTTCCGTTTACTCTGATTAACTGCTCCACCCTTTATGTCGGGGTTTCGCATAACGGGGGGGAGGGGGATGACCGTTTTCACACCTCCGGATTCCTCGGGATTCCTACGCTCCAGAGTTAAGGATCACCCGCTCACCCGCCCTGCGCCGGAAGAGTAACCCAAATCGGGTTTTTCTTGTTTTCGCGAGCTTTCCGCCGTGCATGTACGAAGCGCAATTTGCCTAATTCTCTAAGCGAAGGCGCTTTGCGTTTCGCGCGCACCTCGAGACGTTTCCCGAATCACGCGGCATCCCCGCTGTCGGATTTCCCAACCGGAGACGTGACGATCGGGCCCGACTCCTCGTTTTGTCCTTTCACATCCGGCGTTGGGCCTTGCGACGAGAACGGAAAACCCGATCCTTGTCCGACTATCGTGAAGGCTCTCCTTCGACACTTGTTCCGGCGTCCTTCTCCTGCCACGGCGAAAAGGGTGCGAGCAAGGAAGCAAAAAGGTGTTCGCATGGGTGGAAAGTGAAAAGCGGAAAGGGGAGAGCGAACCGAGTGACCGGACCTCTCGCAACGCGTGAAAGAGCCTCGGGGGATACGGCGGGATGAGAGACAAGGGAGGGGGAGGACACGGAAACGAGTTCCGGCGGAATTAAATGTTTTATCTTGCAAGTCGTTGGAGCGGTGCGAAGTGTAGCGATTGTTTTATTGCTGACACGTTCCTTCCTTCATCTCTCCCATCCGCCTCCCTTTCCAGATTTCCTTCGCATGGCTTTCCGGTCACATAGCGAATCATCGTCGGAGGTGTTTCTTTCCTCGTTTGGCCGTTCGTTTGTTTTTAGAATCTCGTTAAGAAGCCGGAGAATTCCGAGTTGTAGATATCCTCCGATGCCTTTGCCGAACGACTTTGCGCCTCGAAGCAAGGCGAGAGATCTCGCGGAGATTTTTGGGGAAAAGGTGGATTTGCACGGCCGGTCGAGGCGCCACCTCGGAGAGAGATACTTCGGATTTTCGGACGGGAAATTGGAGGCACCTACCCGTGGATTTTGCCCCGTGGTTAAAGCCCCATCTTCCGAACGTCTCGCCGCTCCAAAGCGCGGTCTTGCTGTGAGCTGGAAGGGAATGCCGGTGCCATCGCATGCCGATAATCCAGACAAATGGCACCTCCGAATATCTCCCACTGTTCCGTTGCCGCATTCAAAATTCTCGAGCTGGATAATAAGGATACTGAGAAGGTTGACAAATGAAAACTCTCGATCAACGTCTGGAACGTCCAGTTGTCCATTTCCGAGCAAATATAGAATTAAGAGATTAGGGGCTTAAGCGAGATTACGAAAAGGGTTTAAACCGTCTCCGAGGGAGGAAAGTCTTAATCCGGTGGCAAAAGCGAGGAAGACCGGAGCTTTTCTTCCCTTTTCCGCTGGACTCCGGGAAAGGTGGGCCCTCGTTCTTTAGTGGTTCGGGGGAAAAGAGTCCCGAACCGATGGAAAAAAATTTCCGAACAATTAATTCGTCGAAATGTTTCCTCTTCGAATAAAAATGGTAAAATTGGATTTTCGGGCTCCATTTATAGCTCGGGAGGGTGGCGGACACCCACGAGGGTGACGAGATGTCCAGATTATCCACTTGACCATCGAAAAACGAGAAATCCTCCCCTCGATCGGCGCATTCAAATCTCACGTCATTATTCAATGTTACTGAGTTTTAAAATGATTTAAATGGAAATGTACACGTAGTGCGACGATAAAAAGCGGAGTTTTCGCCGCGAACGGTCCCGGGGCGGCACCCGCACGAACGGAAGATTGTTCCCTTTGCCAGCAGAGGGAGGAATCGCGAACCGGGGGTGCCTGAATGCGGCCCTCGAACCTTTCTTCCAGAATGCGGGAAACAACCATAACTCGCGACTCATTCGATTTTCCCTCAAAATCCAAAGGCCGGAGGCAGGAGGATCTGAAAATTTCAATCCGTGGCGGGGGTTCTTTCGAAACCCGAGCTTTCGCAGCGGGTAACGTGCCATTTTTGGCGGTTTCGTCCGCTGTTCGCAAATCCGCAATATATTTGGAGTTTCGGTTTTCACGATTAAGCGGCTTAAATTCCTTTACCGGTAAATAAAAACTGGAAAAGGGCCGTTCCATAGAAATCATCGGACCCTATCGACCGCTCTCCCTTTTTCACTATTTGCATGCGATTCATCCACCGGTGCTGTTCCTCGTTCGAGTTCAAATAATAATTTCTATTTTGAGTTTCTTCTGCTCCGGTGCAGAAGGTGAAGTTACGCGATTCGCCAGGCTAATAAGCATAAGAGAGACTGCGGCCGTCAATACGAAAAAGGCGGAAAATGAAAATTTAGATGAAATTTGAATTGCTCAGGAGCTTTCCGATTTTCTCCGATTGTTGGGGGCTACGTGGTTTGCGTTATGGGATTAACTCCCGGAGTAACCCGAGGCTGAAGACATTTCTGCCGGTGCCGTTTAACGTCGCATCATCTTCGAGGTAATCCCAGCGAGCGAGATGAGGTCTGGAGGGAAAACGCTCTCCCGTATCGATTGGAAAAGCTTTGCGTTCGCTGACGCTTTCCTCTTTTTCCGAGAGCGATGCCGAGCCCGTTGCTTCAGGAATGGAAGTCTTCTTTTCGGTGGACGGACGGTAAGCGAACCTCCTGCGGTTCTGCCGCTGCCAAACGAAGAAAACGTTATCGATCGCCCTCGTTCACTTATGTCAGATTTCCGGTGGAGGATCGGCAGGAGGCGACTACAGTGCAACGCGTTAAGGGCAAAATAGGTGCAGTTCCATGCAAAGAAAGGATTGCGAGAAGGGTGTCTAATAAAAGCTGTTAAAAACGAAGGCCCGAGGCGACGGGTCCTTTATGGGTCCCCTCGACCGTCCGGGACACATTCGAACACTATTTGAGTCTTTAAAAATACAAAGGTCGGGAAAAGGCGGTTAAAAAGGTTCAAATGTTGTTAGAGACTATGAAGTAATCGATATCAAACATTACCCCAACATCGTTTTTTATGTTTTTTCATCCCCTTTCATTCTTCTTTTTCTTAACTACGAGGGTTGAAGGGGTGGCGAACGCTTAGCGATTTTTGTATTTCACATTTCCTATCGGAGGAAAATTTTCCTACATTTAAAAAAATATCACCCGGGAGCTAAAGAAACGTTTTCAATTCTCTTGCTCCAGTACTTCAACCGAATTTTGCATTTTTTTCCTCTTCTCAAAGTAAAAGCCATTTCCGGTTTCTCGACTGCGTTTCCGCCTTTCCAAAAAGGTTTCCTGTGAGTGGAACGTACGACAGCCGCGCACTTAAACTTTTCTGCAGCTTTTTTTGAGTAGCTTCTGGACGAGGGCAGAAACTTCGGTGCAGGCCCCGGTGCCTCCTCGGCGAATGCGGAGGATCTTTGATAGAAGCTCCGCTTCGACGGGCGAGGATTTGGCCTCTCCTGTAGGACACTTTCGTCGCAAGGATGGCGAGCCTACCGAGGGGCGTCGGGGAGAGTACCCCATCGATCGAGGGTATTCACCGGCAGAAAGCGTCTGCGAAGTTTTTTAAGTTTTTGGTCGCGGGCCTCGCTCTCCCGTAATCCGCCCGCCATGTTCTTTTTTCCTTTTTCGAATCTTCGCAGCGTTCTCAGCTCAACTTATTTCCAACCGACAGCGGGAGAATATTTAATCGCGAATTACGCTAACGCAGGGCGCGGAAACAAAGGGCAACCGAGATTTCGCGAGATTTCCTCCGGGCTCGCGGGTAAATGATCCCGAATAAAATTTTTAAAAAGGGCTGATATTGCGGATGCAGAAAGAGGCCTCGCGATGAAAAAGCAGCGGCAGAGGAGGCCGGGGTTGGCGGAGGTGAACCTGAAGGAAAAACGAATCTTCTTCCAGATCCTTCCGTAACCCGATCAATATGAAGTGAGCTCATTTTGAATATTTTCATCCCGCGCTTGATAAAAGCCCAAAACAGATAATAATAGATTTGAACCTTTCACTGCCAATTCTCAATTTTCTTTTCATTTTATTTATTTATATTCCTTTCGAAGATACTTTCAAATTTCCATCGATTCAGCGATAGCTTGGGGAAAGGAAGATTTCGCCTTTATGCCGCTTAAACGATAACGGCTTTTCCGAAGGGAAAACAGGGAAAATATTATCTGGATATTTATATTATGAATAGATCTCCATAAATATAAGATGTTCATGTATAAAATATTAATTTTTATTTATATTATAATGGTCGAACAAAAAAAAAAAAAAGAGAAAAATATCAATAAATGCATGGATTATAAATAAAACATGGCCGCGCAACGAAAAAGGCGAAAGAGACGTCAACTTAGGTTCTTCCAGAGGAAGCGCGGAAAAGCCGCGGGCGCATAAGGTAAACATGCGTTTCAAGCACAATTAACACCTCAATGAATTTCAGACAAATTAAGATAGGAGAAAGGCGTGTCTTTTGAGCGGTGGAGAGGTGGAGGGGAGGGGGAAAAATCATATCCATGTAACGCATGTCGCACAGCATCCCCAGACTTGCGGGCGAGGGCTTTCTTCCGGCCTGCGTTGCTCATTTTCGCCGCAAGATAGAGGCACCAGACAGAACTTCATTTGAATTTTCTCCAGCGAGAAAAGAGCCAGCGGCTTTCCTTCATCCGCTGCCGGGGGGATATACATTTATTTTCCACCACGGGATTGAGGGGAGGGGCGCGAGGCATTTTTCGCTTCGCGACAGAGAAAAAAGTCCCTTTCCTTCGCCATCCGCTGCCCCCTGTCGTGCCCCGCCGTGCGTCCGAAACGTCGATGTCGGACCGACGTGGATGTAAAGCGCGGAGGGAGAAGCCGCCACCTCGGAAAATAAACATAGTAATTCAAAAAGATATTGCGGAAACTGTCATATTTGTTTTCTCCAAATTTATTGTGCCGGCGGTCCCTGCGAGCGTCCCGAACGGGCCCGAGGTACAGCTTCGTTCGATAATGCACACACGTATTTTATAAATACACATGCGGGAGTAGGGTAAAGGCATCCTGAGGGACTCTCCGATCCGTGCATTCCCCCCAAATCAGATAGTGAAAATGATTCTTACGGACTGATAATTGGAATTTTCCCTTTTACGTGGCTCCGCTTGGCACTGCATCCGCTTCGTTTCGTCGGACGTCGGCGCGGAAGCCTGGATGGATCGATTCGAACGTCTCCGACGGCGAAAAAAGGACCCGGAGGAGGTGATTTTCGCCGAGAGAAGCGGAAAAATCCGCCGAGATGGGCAGGCGTCGGGGCACGCGAGGGGACTGCTGTCGCCCCGCGAAAAGCAAAAGTGCGACGTCCGTGAAATTTGAGCGCCGCCCTTTCAAACGGTAGAACGGATCCTCTTTGCTTTTTCCGCGGAGGGCCATTTCGCGTTTTCCTCCTGAAATTACCCGCGAAAGTAAATTAATTTTAGGCTGGAAAGATCGTGGCTCCATCAGCAGCATTTTCGGTTTTGTTCGTTCCTTCGCCTGAAGCTCAATTTTCGACGTGGCTTCAGACGCCGAAGCACGAACAGGGGTTGTCGGGACCTCCTCTTGACCGAGTCCCACGATTCGCAATCCGCAAGGCGGCCGAATCTTGTGCAGTTCGGTCCTCGCTTGACTTCGGCTCGACGAATTTTTCTCTCCTAAAGGAGAGCTTCACGAGTAATAAAAAATATCCAGTCGCTGACGGATTCTTCCTGAACGCTCATGATCATCGTTTCTTCCTCCCTTTGCCGCGAGGAACGTGTAAAACAATCGTGTGAATAATTAACGTGGCAATCCTCGAAGGCTGAATTTTTAAAGAGGAGCAGGATCGGAAAATGTCTAACGAAAGACGACCGATTCGGAATGCAAAGTGAAAGCAAACGAATCTCGCGGCTGTCGGAGGTCGGGGAGAGCACAACCTCGGACGCCCCAACCTGTCGCAAGGATCACGGGTGCCGGCACAATTTAAGCGGAAGACCGCTATTTTCAAAGGTTCGAATGGCAGCGCCTGACTCTCTTTTCCTCGCGACTCGATGGCTGCGGTGAGGTTCGCCGCTGACGGCGGCGTCGAAGGTGGGCGTCGCCCTGGATGAATCCGACGGGGCCGCAAGAAGCCACGGGAAACCGGGAACGCGAATTTCGTACGTCGAATGCCTGGATCTCGGAGCCTCCCTTCCCGCTCTTCTCCTCCGATCAAAGAGCCGGCCAAAAAATTTTTACATTAAAATCACATCAAGGATCTTTGCCGAAGCGAAAAGTTAATGAAGGGGAACGAGGGGCGCGCTGCTGGAGCGGCGAAGGAACTCGGGCGGAAGGTTGTGATTCGGAAATGTTCAATGGGAGAAGTCGGGAAAAAAGGGTTTGAAATTAAATATTTAATTAAAACTTAAGTTTTCGGCATGAGGGGCCGATCAAAAGGCTCGCAACCCTTAAAAAAGCGCCGCAAACAACCAAAGGCTTAATTATGCAAGTTGGAAAAGTCCGGGATTATGGGAAATCTAATAAATATCCCGAAAGGAAAAGCGGGGGTCATTTCCCGGGAATTTTGAAAATTTCCAAATCCGACGTTCGCAGAGCGGAGTCTTCGGGATTCCGGCCGGGAATATCTCGGGCCGGTAGGGTTTTCCTTCGCTTCCGGTTCCGCCTCTTTTCCCGATTCTCTCGCTGACAACTTTCGGTTCGCACTTGCTATCCCGAAGATGGTTTTTCGATTCGGGTCCCGGCGTTTTTTCGACCATGTCAAGGCGCAACGGTCCCGGGGCTATCTTCCGACCGTAATGAAATTTCACGAGATATTTGGTCAAGCGAGCAGGATCTGAGGCGAAGAAAAGCGTTTCCCGGATCTCTTCGGCCTCCACCGAAGGGTATAATTTTCTGGAGCCGAGATCATCGTGCTCATCACTTCTTGCTCGGAGTTTGGAATTTCGGAAGATCTCCGGGACGCTCTTACCCTTGGGGAGACCCTGCCGATTTCGAACCTGAGATGCTGATCTCGTTTGGTCTCGACAAAGAAAGAGGAGTTAATTAAAATGCGGCAGAAAATAAATTCTCTCTCAGCACCGATATTCCATCGTTAAAGCGATGCGTGCCGGAAAATTCCGCAAAATGAGCCTTCGTCCGGGCAGCAGAAAAAGGAAGTGGACTCGCGCCGTTGACAATTCGTCTTTCTGGCACGGGAAACGTTGTTTTCCGGCATCGGGAACCGAATCGGGCTGCTTTTCCACCCCGGTGCCGGTGAAAATCCAGCAAAAAAAGCTGCGAAAATTTGTCACCGGGATTGAAAATCCCCGTCTCCATCAGGCGTTGCTGCAGTGCCACAGCCGAAGCGAGACCCGAAAAGAATTGCATTGCGATTTCCTTGTTCCATTCCAATATTTTCATACGCGCGAAGAAGAATGGCTCATTTTGTCTCCTCATCCCTTAAAAAATACAAATTTTTAAGGGGATCGAGTGAAATTGAAATCTCTTTTCAAAGCGACTTCCTCCCCCGCGCAGCGTCTTCCTCCAGTTCGATAATTCGGAATCATTCGGCGAGAGGAAGGGTGAACCGCCCTCGCACTCTGCGGATCTTCTCCGCCCGGCAAATTTGTGCCCCCGCGGCACCTTTGCACTTTGCGCCCGTGGTGGAAAATCTCAGTCTCCCACGTTGGATGCCTAAAGGTTGCCGGATGTGGACGTAAGAAGGAAACTCGAAAGAAACCGGGGAAAAAGCAGAAGTGGTCCCCGGTCGAAAAACCATTTTCAGCCCCCAAAATCATCCCCATTTCTTAAGACGAAAATGTTTTCCTAATTTTTAGCCGGGATTTCTAAAGTGAAGAGGTTGAGGGCGAACAATGCGCTCCGGAAAAAATCTTCTTACGGTTCTTCCGGCGCCGTTAAAAATGCCCCTTGTGATAATTCTTGCGCGAATCCAAGAAGACGACGCCGCCGCGTCTTTTGCCCGAGGAGCGAGGTCTTCGCAGGGAGGAAGCCCTCATTACGAAATATAATCCTATTTATTTTTCTTCTCTTTTACTATATTTTATATAAATTGTAATAGTGATTATTTTTCCTTTTTCTGCGGAAGCGGACTTTATGGATGGCGAGGCAGGCGGGAGGCGGGCCTCGGACTCGAATATTCCGCCGATCTGCGAGAAATTACGCGTCGGCTGCTGTCCCGCCGAAGGCGAGGTTCGCTCCCCGCATTTTCCGCAGGAAGAAAAGTTAACGCCGGAAAACGCTCTGGTTTTCGGAAGGATTGCCGGGACGACGGTGGAAGTGAAAGGAAAGCTCGGGAGCGGAGGTCCCGCAGCAGACCGAGAAGGGAATTTACTGCCTATAAAAGTATTCGCTGCCCACGTAAATGGAGAATAAAGAAACCGATGCCATTCTCGGTTTAATGTTTGATTCTCCGGAAGGGAACTGCAAATCCAGCACTGTCGACGGGGATTTCTTCTGGCGGGACCCGCCCCTAAACGTGCCCCGGCGAAAATCCAGCTCTTCGGTCTGCAGAGCAAGCCCCTTTCCTCAGTTCGGACCGCGGAGAGATGAAGCGAAGGCAGCCGCTGAAGAAAAGAAACCATTTTACTCCATCTTCGACTTCCTTTGCCGATGATAATTAACCCCCAATTGGGGGTAAGTAGTTTCTTGCGGGACAATTGGTTTGTTTTGCGAAGTAATTAGTTGGAAGAGAGGGCCGAGGGGAATTAAGGGAGAAAAAGAGAGCAAAAGCTTTGCGGCAGCCTCCGTCGTTTATTAACTTTATTTTACGTGATTTTTCTTTCTCCGACGAAAGAGTTTTCCTTTATTTCGCTCCGTTTTTTTCCCCGGTGCCGAACTTCCGCTTCGGCGGAAAATTTCCCGCCAATTTCGCGTCCTTCCGAATCTCGGGCCCGCCCGGTCCGAAAGCTCACGCGAAAAGTCCCGTTCGATCTTCCCGAAGGATTCCGAAACCTTTCATGGTCTGCGGCAGTCCGAACTTCCGCAAACGTTCCAGGCACGTTCGAAATTTAACCCGGTCGCTGTGGTTTTTTTCTCCATTCGCTTACGTGGACTTTTCAGGTCCCGCCCTCCGACTTTTCGGTCTCGATCGAACATTTTTCCTCTTTTTCTTAAAGGCGTCGAAGAACAACACGATTATTTTACAGCAATCATTAGCGTGTAAGGCAAAGAGATTTTCTCCATTTCCAAAAAGGAAAATACGGCGCTTGACGTCTCTCTCGATTATTTCACATTATTTACAATGGCAATGCGACTTGAGTTCGGTTACGGTGGGGCATGTATTCCAATCGATGTCGCGTTCAAAATCTTACAGTTTTTCCCTAAAAACCCCGGGAGGTTGCACTCACGTGGACGAGGGAAAATGGAAGCTGTTGGGATGGAAGGTTTTCGGAATCTTGGATTTTATTTGGCTGGCAAAACGCATCGCAGAATCGCCGGGTTTCGACTGAGCTATTCGGGACCGAGCAATTGTGGCTCTGGACATGTTGGAAACAAAACATTTTAAGCGATTTCCAGGATTTTCCATTCCCGAACATAAAACGAGATTGATGGGGAAGAAACTCGAATTCTTCGCCGCTTAAATTGAAACAAATTTCGGACATATTTTTGCTTGCAAGCCTTAAAAATGTCCGTCATGCATCAAAAATGCGAACTTTTTGATTTGCTAAAATTGAATTCTCCCATTTTAATTTTCCATCGGGTCCTCTCCTTCCAGAGTGTCAGATTGCTCGGACTGGGACGACATTTTCACGGACACTTTCTTAAAAGAACTCAAATTTAAATTTATTTTTCTGTGCAACCGAATTAAAGTTTCACAATTTTTTATTATTAATACTAAATGTTGAAATGCAATTTAATGTAAAATCGTAAAAATTTTGCCGTTTTTTATGAATAATTAAATGATTTTGAAATAAAGTAGTAGAATTTATTGTGCCTTTTTTGGGATATTTTTAACGTAAATATTCAAATAAAAATATTTATGGTTTTTCTCGGTCTATTTTTTAGCGTCCGGACACTCTTTTTACGCGCTTTTTTATATGGAAGTCTCCGAGGTAAAGCTCTGCGAGTGCTAAATATGAAAAGTAATATTTGCCGTTCTTCCGCAGGATCCTAGCAACATTTCCTTCGGACTTATTCTCCCTTTTGCGTAAAAGCCTTCCACGGTTCCTGACTCTTCCGGCAACTTGGCCTCACGCCGAATGACGGAAAAGGCTCTGCCGAAATTCCGTCGCCGTCGTGCGATTGCAGCAAAAAGGAACGAGGCCTGCAGCAGCACGATCGTTGCGGCTCGTGGAAATCCAAACCCCGATTGTCAACCTGGAAAAGCAGGTACTCCTCCGAACACAGGAACCTGTTTCGGCAAGGGTCTTCATCTACCGCTTTTAAATGCAAATTGTGGGGTGAAAAGTTAATTCATTTTTATTCATTAAACATAATTAAGACACTCATTATGTCTCTTTCATTATTCATCCCTTTCAAATGATAATTGGAAGTTAAAAAAGGTAATTTCGATCTCTCGGCGGACTCGGAGAGGGGCTTCCGTGGCAATATTAAAAAGAATTTTCTTCATCAAAACTTGTTGCTGTCGCCTCGTGCGATTCTCCGAATGGAAAATTGTGCCGAATGCCACGGAAGGGATGCCGAGGGAAGCTAAATAAAGGCGACGACAGGATCACGTCGAATGCTGTGCAAGAAACTTTCGGGAAGAAAATTTACAAGCGCACTCGAACGAACCCGTTGCCGGAAGAAATGCCAGCTTCCGTCCAAGAAACGAGCCACGAAATTCTTTCGTCGTGACCGGCGAAAAATTTACCCCGGGACCCTCCCACCAGGCCTCGAATGCGAGAGAACCGGGCGGGGTGCGGAAAGCGACGAAAACCGAAGCCCCGGGGAACCCATTGCGGCCGCAGAGGCCGCATCTAATTGTTCGTCCCGATCCCATTTTGTTTCCACGACATGGACGACGTGGGGTGGTAAAAGCGAGCGAAGGAACAAGGGTGCGCATGGACCCATTTCTCGTCGGACGCCCCTCGCCCGACGCTCCCGGCGTCCCTTCGTCCCGATCGCTGCTTCCCCTCGTCGTTCTTGTTCGCCCTCCTTTCTCGCGCTCTCTTTCTCCGACTCCCACGTCTGTCGAACGCGCCGTCTCCCTCGCACTCCGATGTGCCCGGTGCTCCGCGATATCCGACGTCCCCTCCCGGCCACCCCTTCGGGACAGCCTTCTCCATCTCGTCCATATGACGCCATATTCCCGATATTAAGATTCTTACTATTTACTTTTAATTTCCCTGCTTTCTCCAGAGCTTTCTCTTTAAATTTCCTCCCTCCCTGTACGCTCTCAAGGTGAACCTCCCCGACTCCTTGCTTTTATGCTTCCCTTCCACTTATTTTCGTTCTTCGGTCTGCGGTTTCCAATAATTCTACCCAAGATGCCGAAAACAGAAAGATCGCGCTGCAAGTCGATCTTCGCAAACGAAACCGAAAATGCTCGAACTGGATTAACCGCTTAAGGAAAAGCTAAACAGCGACCATTAAAGCGAAGTAGAAATTAATACCGATAACGGAAATGCGAGGGAAAAAGCGGAACAGACACATCTCAACCAGACGTTAACGCATCATACACGATACCTGCGGATTAGCATGCGGAGGGCCAAGGGGGTGCATTCTCCTTCGAGAATGCTCCCGTCACTCTTATTGCTCGCTGTTCGTGCCATCGATTTTCTGCTTTTACGAAAAATCACAGGAAGTAACGCAAGTGTTGCAACTTTTTCTAAACATCTCCACTTCCGATCCGCTCGTCAAATTTTTGCACATGAAAATGTCACTCGGCAGCTCCGAATTCCGGAGCTCGAGAATCGCCAATTTATCTCCTGGCAAGGAAGGCTTTTTAAAGCTTTTTCTGCCAAAACCACGGCTTATGCACCCGTGCACCCCCTACCCACACACACACGCACACATACGCGCGCGCGGTCAACGGGGTAAGATCAAAACAAAAACGCGATCGGGTTTCGCGGGGA
Organism: Ricinus marginatus; assembly: GCA_028565995.1. Taxonomy (NCBI): domain Eukaryota; kingdom Metazoa; phylum Arthropoda; class Insecta; order Psocodea; family Ricinidae; genus Ricinus; species Ricinus marginatus. Next base: position 949,091 of record JAOWBB010000005.1, read on the forward strand.
GCAGCGAGGATGTTCGACAGTGCTGGGCGCGAAGCTTTCTGGACGGAAAAAGTGGCATTTGAATCGTCGGGTCCCCGGAGGAAAAGAAACTCAGACGGGGGAGAAGGAGCCGGAGGCACGGAAAGTGGAAACGACGTACTCGCAAATGCCGCGTACCTTAAAAATGAAAATCGAACCTTTTCCGGTTCAGATGATCGCCGTTTGCTGCCGGAAACCGTTTTTCCTCTCTCACTTTCTGTACCAATAACTCAATTACATCAGTTAATGGATTCGAAGTGACATCACCTTATTTGCCGCAGACTTTTCCAGATTCAAGCCGGCCCGGGACTCTCGTCGCGTCGAAGGCGAGCGGGTTTCGCGTTGGTGCGAGAAGTTCGTAGCCTTCGGCAGCAGAAGGGAAGCAAGGAAAAGGGAAAAACGGAAGTCGGACCGAGATTCAGGGAGAATACGCCGATTACAGAAATGAGCATTCACCGCATTAGTTAATATCCATAATCCCCCATTGTTATTCGAAATAACCGGATATTTCGAGGCAATCTCCGGGTAATTATCTTCGAAAAATCATAAGAAAACTAATCTGGCATTAGAAGAAAGAGAGAAGTTAAAGGAGCGTAATTTATTGAAAGCCGGAAAACGACATTAAAAGAATATTCGCGGACTCGGGAAAGAGGGAGGGAAATAATTAAGGAGGAAGACGCCGGGGAGGTCCGGGAAAGTTCCGCAGGGAGCGAGGAGGCTCCGTAAAGTGCTGCAGAATTTTCCGGGGCTCGGATTATGATAAATTAAAAGATAAAATTATACTTGATCCCGGGTCTTCCTGTGGGGAGAGCTTTTCATCATTTTGCCACCTCTCTCATTAGGGCGGGGATCGGGTGCACACGAGGTGGCTCCTTGCTGCAAGCAATGGCCGCGGCGGTTCCCCGTCCGACAACTCGTAGCTTTCGGTCTTGCGGCTTCCGGGGCGGGGGTCTGCCGCCTCCTGCGGGTGAGCTTCCGCCGCGACACCCGAGTCCGTCTTTTCCGGCGGAAGCTACTCCCGTCCGAACGGTCTCCGCCGGCCCGAACCGCAGCCACCGGCGGAGCTTCGTTTGTCGGCGCATTTTCTCGTAGTCGAAAGTTTTTCGACCGGGCGGAGGCTTTTATCCAGCGACCGTCGCTGCCGTAAAGAAGTTTGCTGCTAATTTTACGTAAAAACTTTCTGAATAATTGAGGAGCTCCATTAGACAAGCGCGCTCATTATCGATCTTTCTTTTAATGGCCAAATAAACATGGCCGCGGTTCTTAATAATAAATTTGGATTTCTCGAAGCTTTCTTTGCCCGGGTTTCGTTTGCCGAGGCAATAATACATCAATTATAAATGGACATCGGCGACGAGGGCTTCTTGTATCAGGGAAAGGGAAACTCCGTTAATTTATCTGAGCAAAAAATTCGAAAATTTCGATTTAATTTAATTTTTCGCTGCCATAAATGTGAATGTTAACTTCGGTTAAGGTGGAAGAAAGCTCGACTCGCGAAGCTCCCAGTGGCAGGCGAAAGTTCATAATTTCCAGTCCCTGTTCTCAAGGGGCCACTGGAAACCGGGACAGCTAAGTGAAGCTCCTCCAAGGCGTTAATGCTGCTCTCTTTCCAGCTCTCCGATTTCCTTTCTTTTCCAAGCATGGAAACCGAATTTCTTGTTTTCGAAGTGCGTCGCATCTGCGGAACCTGAAGAAACAGGACTTCGGGTGTTCCCTTCCCAGGTGTCAAGGGAATTTTTCGGTGTTTTCGAGGAGTGTTTCCTCTTCTAACCTGAACACTCTATTCGAAAGGCGCTCTTCCTTTTGGAGGGCTGCGTCAAGAAACTGTGCCGATCGAAAGTCGCCTCTTGACCGCGCCGCCTCAACCTGCAGGCCCGCGGCGCCACGCGAACATCTTCGGACGGAGGGGGTGGCTGGAAGTTGATAAATGTCATTAATTCATCGGAGACCGTGTTTTTGCGGTTGATTTTCTCGTTTGCGAGCCGATTTGGCGTAATTCTCCAGGTTTCAGAATACCTCCAAAGACGTAGGAAACGCGAATTGCGGAGGCAGCAGAAGTTGCATTCTGTTATCGAGGGTCGGACCATGGAGAGGAGGAGGAGCGGAGGTGCAGGGACTTCACGGAGTTTGAAAATTCAAAAATTTTCAAAATTTTTCTATTCTTTTGATGGAGTTTCCCGGGGTGCTGCTCGCTTGACCTAAGTAGTTGACCTCTGCAGGATCGTTTTGATCGCTGCCCACGGAGTTTTTTACAAACCTGTTTGTCCATTCCGTGTAATTCCATATAAAGAATCATGATAATTCCGATAAAAAATTCGACTTCACCAAATGCGCAGATGCGAAAAACTGACCTTCGGCTGAATTTCATCCCCTAAGACTTTTTTTCTCTCGCAGCCACCCTTAATTTTTTTAAAAAAATCGATATCAATTCCATAAGGTAATAATGGTTTATTAATAAAAAAAAATATTTCAAAAGGTGTTTTCCGTACATAAAAAATTCACCCCACAGTTTTTTACCCTCCATACAAAATGCACCCTTGCTCGGCGACTGACGGGGATGCTTTTTTTACGCAGCTGTTCTCGCCTACCTCTTTTTTCGCCACGGAAAACTTTTTTACGATCCGTGCATTGTTTTCGCTTTTCGGGTGCATCAATCCTTGCCCTGGAATGGCAAATTTCGCATCTGGCAGCCTTCGGGATGCTCCTGTCGGTCGCGAATATCCAACTTGCCCTGCCGATTTGGGGGGGGGGCCGACTTTTCTCGGGGTCACAGACTCCATTTTCCACTCCCGTCCGTTTTCGGGATTTAAAATTTCCAGGTTTTTGCAGAACAACGAGACTACTCTCGAAAAACCTTCACCGGCTAAGTTCACAGGAGCTATTTATTATCCCTTCACGCTCAAATCTTTCGGCAAACACTTGGTCCCACAATCGGAAAGCTGATCTCGATTTCAAAGTACGATGAAACTTACTTTTTACAGTCAGAGTGAGAGAGGGAGCCCAACCGCGATGCAGTTTGAGGCATTTGTCCGATGGTCTCGGAAAGAACTAACCTGACATATCTTCTTTGTTATCGCAGGCCCTGGAGAAAATAACCTTGCTGTTCGCTCTCTTCGCAAGGAGAGTCCAAAAATGTCAATACTCGAACCATTGATGCCTCTAAGACTCAACACGTGGTCAGCCGAAGCCGATGACACTCGCGATGAATCCGGGGAGGATCTGGTTCTTCCGTTAGGAACAGGTATTTCTCCAGACCGGCGTGCCGCCGACGGGAGTTGGAAAGTTGGTATGCGTCCAGGTATCGGAGTGCGCCGGTTCACTTCTGCGATGCGAGAAAAGCGGCTCCCTGGCCCATGGTTCTTGGGCCGAACTCTTCGGAAGAGCGATTTCAATTCGATGGCAGTATCGAAGCAAGAATCCTGTAAAATCTCTTGATCTTGATCAAATCAAGATCATTTTAGGCATTGCAGACTTCTAAGTCACACTAAATGGAGGAGAGATTTTCCCAATTTTCTTATTTCTTTGCACTTCTACAGGCATCATTGTTGCAGCCGCGCGGTATCTATGACGGCAGAGGATGGTGACTTGCCCGTCATGTCCGACACCGCTCGGCCGCAAGCCGTACATCCAGTTGCAGGCTCTTGATATCGTCAGATATTTGGAAACAACCGTCTGGCAACAGTTCCACACAGATTTGTATTGGGATCCGAGATCTCGCAGATTCGGAATTCGCTCTTTCGTGCAGGGGAGCCCCACTTTTGAGCACCGATCTCGACATCACTGCCCGAAGATGTCTTTCAGCGGGACCTTCATAATCGAGAAGAAGTTCGTTCGACATGTCCAGTAATTTCCTAATCGACAGGAACTGAATCTGATGGAGAAGGAAATCGCAAATTAAGCAAGCGCTTTTTACTGCACTCATCATTCGGAAATCGAATCTGGATACCTAACCCAGCTTCTGACTTGCTGGATGCAAATTTAGCGGAAAAATTGATAAATATGAAATTTTCCTCAGAAATAAGAAAATTTTTAATAAAAAATGGATATTTTTAACTTTTGACTTTCCAGCCTTGATTTCGGGAGTTCTGGAGCATTTCTTGTTGCAGCACGGTTCAGAACGTGCAAAAATTTTGGAGAACCAAGTGGAAAATCTCAGACTGCTGACTTTTCTGGGGCCAGAGGCGGCTTGGCCGAAGGAGAAGCAGTTGCAACCCGCGAGTATGCGAAGCCGTCTGCAGCACACAAAGCGTCCGGAGTTTTTCCGCTTTTTCTCTTCCCTTTTTATGTCCCTTTTCTTTTATGTCTCTTCCGGTCCAGGTATTCGGTTTCGCGGATTTTCCTCCGCCCGATTCATATAACACTTTGGATTTCTTATTTCTCTCATCCTTCTAATTTTCATTTCGGATTCTTTTTCTTCCCGTGCACGTCGCATATTCCTCCGTAACCGTGCCGAGAGCATGCTCTCGGCAGCAAATCCCTCGACCCGAACCCAGTAATTATGAAGCCCTTAAATCATTTCACCCGTATTTCTTTTCTCAGGATATTGGGATCAGCAAGGCAATTGTTTCTTCCGGCCACTTTCCGAAGATCGGTTTTCGAAGGAAGAAAACTCTTGACTGCTCTGGATCGTCACGCGGAAAAACGCATGTTTCACTTTGGGGGAAAATAAATGACCGAAAGCTGTGGAAAAGACTGGATCGCCGCAAAATTTTAACTTCTGCACCCAAAATTCCGAAGAAGAGCAACATCTGAAGACACATTAGCGGATGCTCCACCCGGAGAACGGAAAGCCGAGGCATATCGGGTGCGACTTCCCATCCAGATTTCGGAGGCTTCATCGGCGTTCCAGCGTTCGAACGCCCTTGCTTCCCGGCACGGGATTCGACATTCGCTTAAATAAACAATTTACAAATCAAACGGAATCAATTTCGAGTCAATATTTGACGTCTCAAACCATTTTTCTTCGACGGTTTCGCAAATATGAAGATGATGAACGAGGCTTTCAGATATTATCCTCAACCTCTGCGTCTCTTTCCCGCCACCGGACCCGGGCGGCGCCGCGGACGACGACCGGCAAGGTCTTCGCGATGCCGCAGGAGGTTTTCGCCGGGAGAAAACTTCCGGGGAATCGACCGAGGTTTACGATTACAGTTCAAACACCGGGTATCGATGGGAAAATTGCAAATCTTTAAAAAACAAAACGGAAAAAAATTTGAAAAATGAGACCGTGGAAGAAAGCAAATAAATTTGGGCCCAGCGGCCCCGTTGGGCACTTCCGTCCCTTCACCCCCTCCAGCAAATAGTCTCCTGGCTTTTAAGGCCTCCTCTTCATCAAGTAAATCGAGAAATTGGAGTAGCAGCTCTTTCGGAATGGCGTCTTCGGTCTCGCTTCCCGATTTTTCCTTCCCCCGAGTCTTTTCCCCGTCGAAATATCGTCCGCGTCCATTCTCCGGGAGTCTCCCCTCGATACCTGCGAAGGGTCATCTCCGCTTCCTTCGGGATCACCATCGCTCAGGGGCCCTTCGGAGTCCGCGGGAGCGAGCGAACGGCCGAAAAAAAGCCGAAACGGTGTTCGGGGGAAGTTTCGCGAAGGCGAGCTGGGATTGCGGCTCGCGGGATCGCGAGCTCCAAAAATTTTTCCCGGCGAGATCTCTTTTTGTCTCCTGAAATTTCGATGATGAGAAAGGGGAAGGAGGGAGGGGGTGCAGGGGTAAGAAAAAGAAAGGGGAAGAAAGAAACTCAATAATGTTGATTAATTGTGTTTTCTTTCCGAGAAAATATCCATTTATCTCATAAATGAATCCCCAGATACGGGTTCACGGACATTCGGAAAAGTAATTTTCCTCTAATTCATGATCTGGTTGATCGAATTTGAAGCAAATCGGTTTCCAGCGTCCGAACGAGAGCAAAATATCATCGTTGTCTCACCGAACGGGAGGCGCGGGGCGTTCGGGGCTTATCTCAAATTAAAATCGGGCGCCGGGAGGGATCGGGGCTCCTCGCATTCCCGTTCGCCTTCCGGAGCTCTATCCGACAACCTTTTTTCTGGCCTCCGGACGAAAACCTCGTCATATTTTTCCAACAATTTTTCCATTAAAAAAAGTTAAGGAAAAACATTTTCTATCAGGATAAATATCAACCGAGACCGTAATTTCTAATTTATTTTCTTCGAAATTAGTTCGATTTGTTTCGAGAAACGCTAAAGAAGCCCCGGTCCCCGCGGAAGGGAAGCGCGGTGCCTCCCCATCTTACGTTTGGAGAAAGGCAGCGCTGGAGGAAGGTAAGATGGCGGAGCCGGACGTTCCCGGACTGCAGCTCCGTCGGGCTTCTTCGGCTGCCGCTTTTATATGAGTCAGATCCAGGGGGTTACAGCTTTTCTAATACTAATAGGTTTTACAGGATTTGGACACAATTTTATTTCTTGGAAATATCGAAGCTTCCAGCCAATGGAAACGCATCTTTTCATTAGATTGAATTAAGATTTTCGTCCAATGACCGAGCGCCGTTCTCCCGGTTTCTTCCTTTAATTAAACCGTTTTCAAAATGGCGGATCGAAATCTTAGCCGGATGGCATTTCCAATCAGGTGCCCGTGGGGTTGAACAGCTGAAAGTAATTGCGAATTGCTTCTTTTTGGTGGAGGAAAAAAATAAGGCCGAAACTCGGAAGTCGAGGGTTGGAATTCGCCCCAGGACACGGGGGTGTGGGCGTCGATCGTAGGAACGGAGGCAACCCTCTTTGGACCGAAACCGAAGGGCGAAGTTTGAAAACGCCCTGCGAATAAGGAGAACTGCACGTTCCTCTTCGAGAAGCCCTCGAAGAGATTTTTCTGCCGACCGGAGGGGCACCGGCTCAATATCCGGGGACCTGTCGGAGATCGTCGGAGAGAATGTGAAATGCGTCCGCGGCAGACCGCGGGCTCGAACCTTTGCAAATATTTTCGCTTCCATCCTGCCTGCCTATCACGGCGCCTTCTCCAGGGTGCTCACCTTTTGCTTTCGTCTCTTTCACCTTGGCAGTTTGCGTATTAATTTCTCCTGGATCGTGCGACCACGGGGATGCCCCAGTCAGGGGAACAAAAAAGCGCTGGAATCCGAACCCCGTGTACTGTAAACTCCCGAAAATCCCCCAAATGCGACCAGTAAAAAAGAAAGGCTCGAAAATCGAAAGCAAAAGAACCGACGGCTCCGTCCCGCATCATAAGGTTCGGAAAACGTGAGGATCTAGGTGAGACCACATTTACCACGACAGCCGACTTCCGCTTTTCCGTTTTTGCGACTTGTCATCCCTTAACTCGTAAAGGGGAAATATAGGAATGTTGGTTTATATCTCGACATCGTCAACGATCCGATGCTGCTACGCGCTTTCGACCCGAAGAATCTTAAGCGAATGTCGCCTTTTGAGAATAAAGCGGCTCAAAAAACTCTAAATTCCTGTCGGGTACTCAGCTTACGAAAAAGACTTGAAAATTTACCGACTGTTACGAACGGATCATGTATCCTGATGCTGGAGTGTTCCAAACAAAACGACAGGCATAGCCTCGCTCGAAGAAGCAATTGCATGAATTGGCCATTTTATGCAGACTCATTTCGCTGAATAAGATGAAATATTTGCTTTAGGAACCTCGAACAGCGTAAAGCTCTGTATTTATTGTTTCCGGCGAAACAAAGGTATCGAACCTATAGCTTTCGGATCCGCAAATTTCGAATGTGAACGTTCGCAGCGATTCCCGAAGGCGCATCACTCTGGCGATTCCAGGCGTTGCTGCTTGCATGGAAGGCTTAACCTGGCCAATTTTACTGACGATCGCGTAATTTTGGCTTTTATCCGACAGTTATTGCCATCTACCGTTCGAGCCAAGAAAAACTTTTCCCGAATGGAATTCCCGGGTCCGCGACAGAGTTCGACATCAACCTGTTGCTTTTATGATGGCGCCGGAAAGAACTGGAATCCGCGCGGGAGAATTATTTCCTGTTGGAACTACTCCTCTCGGCTCTTAGAAAAGTGTCAGAGATGGCTCTTAATACTGACCGTAGAGCAGTTTATGAAACTGTTTTCGGCAATTGCACGGGCTAAACAAGTGAAGGGATTGCTTGACAGAAAAATATTAAGATGATGAACGTGGCCTCGGTTTCCCGTCGAAATACAAGATGCTTCAGCCTGTAAAATCAGAATCTTTTCTGTTTTGGCAGCAACTCATTTCGCATGTTTCCGAGCAAAAGTTTGCCACAGAAAAGTGCCCGAAAATTAATGTAAGAAAACATGACAGTAATGGATTCCTCACGTTCATTTTGCATTTGCCAGACAAATACCTTTTCCACAACGTTAGAAGCAGACAACTTGTAAATGTAAATTTAATTTAATTTCTCGGTGCAGATCTATAGTTTTATAATCTTTGAAACAGAAGTCTTGTCTGTTTTTGTTTCTTACTATTGCTTGTTTTCTTTCAGAAATATGGAAGTTCGAAAGCTTAAATTTGCGATTTAAAACTATGGGTTAATTCATAAAAATTAGGTTTTAGATTAGAAATGAGTGCGACATTTCGAAAAATTGAAACTTCAAAAAAGTTACCATCAAATCTTCAGATTAAATTACACTTTACTATTTGGGATAATTCATTGCTTCTGGTTTCAAATCAATGAATTTGAAGATGTAAATATTCTCTCTTCTTTCCTTCAAACTACGACTATTTTTAATTGTATACAACTCTAAATAAGGTAAAGATCTCTTTATAAATTTTAAAAAATTTCTTGTGAATGAAAGGAATATTTGGTCGTACCACTTTCAGTGCATTGGAAAGAAGTTTGCATGATTACTAGACTAATTGCTGAGATATTTCTTTCATTATTAATTAATTTTCTCGCTTCAATCGAATCAAACATTTAGCATGAATTTTTTTTAATCGATTATTACCATTTAATGGTAATAAGGCATCGAGAATTTCTCTTCTCCAAAGAATTCCAACTTTCATTTTAATGAGTATTCAATCATCGACCCAAAGCCAACAATTCCTTAGTAGAATCCTGCTTGGTTCCTGAATATTCCAGTTACAGACTACGCTTTTATTAATTTTTTTTACTAAGCAACATAAAATTTTTAAATTTACTGATTTTAATTCAAGTAAAATATACTCTCTTTGAACAAACTTGTTTTAAAGATAAACAGATAATATCGGCTTTTATACGAGACTTAAATAGCTTAATGTTCACTGTTTTAAGGGAATTTACAGTAAATGTAAGTGATATTTAGGACTGATGGAACATTAAATTAAATAATTGATTCCTGATGTAACTAAGGAAAAGTTGATTTACTTAAAATATAAGGCTCTTAAAAAAAAGAAAACCGTTAAATTTACAGCCGTTAAATTGTGTTATTTAACACAATAATAAGAATTGTAATTGTAATTATTCTTATTCCTAGCAAAAACTATTTACTCAAAATTGTTCACAATCTTTTTATTGTAAATAATTACAATATTGAAATTTTGATATTTCTTCTTATTACAATGAATAACGCCGTACAAATTATGTTTATAAAAACATTTAAAATTAAGTTTAAAAAAAAGCTAATTTTTAAGATCTAAAAAAACTAAAACAGAATCAAATAGGATATGCCAGAAAAAAATTAACTATATGCAATCATAAAACGTTAAAAATTTATTTTTATGTAATACGAAGTAATTTTTCTGATGATTTAATTTTTTTTCCATTACAGTTATTTTATCAAAACATTTAATATTATCACATCTACTTTGATTTTAATGTTATAAACAAAATTTATTTCATATCCAAGTTATAAATTTTTTTTCAGATTAGAAAAATTATTTATTAATAAGTAAAAAGCAATTAATGACTTTCTGGTAGCTGAATTTTTTCTCCTGGCTTAAAAGCTGGCAAACCAAGATAAGGACAACTTGAACATCGAAATGCATCTCCTAAATAACACTGCAAAGATAAAATAAATACATCTTTAATATTTCAATCATTCAACTTATTTTATTCTGCTAAAAATAAATTATTTCATAATCATTATAAATAAATATTTTGTATGAAAACCTATTACATACTGTCATTTTTATGATATGGGGATATTCATGATATCATAATTATGTAATCACATAATATATAATTTAAAATTATTAGGTCATGTTTAAATGTTAGCAGTATGATAATACACAAGATAATTGGCATTTGGTCTAATAAGTTTTAAATATTCTTAACAATTTGAAAATAATGAATTTCAAATAATGTGAAATATTATATTATAAAAATTTAAAGGAATAAAGAAATAAACATTACCATTTGGTTTTCAAAGTTACTGAAGTATTGTTAAATACTTTTTATAATAAATTGTCCAGTTTTTATTTAGAAGGTTTATTACAGTATTTAGTTTTTAACCAAAATAATGTAAAATATTATCATTTGAAATGAAATAAAAGTGTTTGAAAATATTTTAATTAAATCAAAAAATATAATAATAATAATAATAATAATAATAATAATAATAATAATAATAGTATGTTATTATATTAAATAAATATTCACATATGAAAACTTATTTATTTTAAAATATGTTCATATTATAAAGATGTTGACATATATATCTAACATATAATAATTATAATTATTATTTATTGTTTAGGCAAATGTGTTTAAGTTACCAATCTTAACTTACATTACCACATGAAGAAGTTTTTGGTAGAAGCTTTTCTCCACTAAGTTCTTGTGCAAGTCCACATGTACAGTTTTTACAAGCTTTCCTCTTACCAGTAGAACCACAAACTTTTAAAGAAGTGGGATCGGGGTTTTTTAAATCTTCTTCACTCAAAAGTTCATCTGCATCAATTAAATCATCTTCAACCGTGTCATCTATCTTCCAGACTGAAGAGATATCTTTGGCATTATTTGAATCTCCCTGTGCGGATTTGAATTTGCTGGCTAAATTGATGGAGCATGAAGAACCTATTTCGAAATTTGGCTTTTCTGCGTAAAACTCCATTAAAAAAGCAGTATTTAGGTTAAAATTCTGAATCTCTTTTATTTTTTCAATGTAGTCCTGTGACAGTTCGATTATTCTGAAATCTGACACATTAATGTACCCATTCATAATTAAATCCGATCGTAACTGCGACACCTGTTCATTCTGATTGGTACATATTTCTCGAATTATCAATTTGCCCAGAGGCTTCAGCAAAGTCATTAACTTACTGAGGTACGAATAAGTGTGCACAACAGTTTCAGGGAATGTCGATTCCGACAAAATTACATCGAAAATGGATACTGAATCTAATGAATCCAATCCATCAACATTTTCAATTTTTACAGATCCTGTTGTTCCGACTTGAATTTGATCTTTTATTTTTGCAAAATTTTCTCTGTCAATTGGCATTTTCCACACCAGCAAAACATTATCGCCTTGCTTGATATAATCCATTTTTCAAAATTTTTTTAAATAATAGAATTACCAGAAAACTTAAAATTTAACAAATTACAAATAAAAGAAACCTCAGGCTGACCAACTTAAATGGCAGCAGTGTTGCGTTTCAAGAAAACAAGCAGAAAAATGGCGCAAAGTTGCATCATTTTGACGTGCGTTTGCGTCATTACTATGTCAATTACAAAGTTGTTATGAAGATATCCTGACAGATAAATATTTCACAATTTACTTATTTATCGTAACATATAAAGTATTAGATAACTACTTTTTGCATCGTCTAATTATCTCGATGAAAAATAATGTGAGAGTGGCAAAGGAAGCTTTTAAAGACTCGATCACGTAAAAGTAGTTACTGATCATATATCCACTAGGTTGCCAGCTCATTCACTTTCAGGAACTGAATTTTAAAAAAATATCGCTGCTGTTATTTCAGAATAATTAGGGTTTGAGAAAGAAGCAAAAGAATAAATCACTGTCGGTAAAAGTACGTTATTTCCGGTTGCGAATTTATTTCACAATCAGCATCAGGTTGGTGAAAAATTCAAAATTTTCACCTTCAGAGGATGTGAAGATTCTTCTTCATTCTTCGTTTCGAAATCGTTTCCACTCCACAATTCTTCCGCAGAAGAGACAATGCTCGAACACAGAATTACCTTAGATAATGAGCTCTTAATATCATTCTGACTTTGTGGATCGTTTATCTCGATTCAACTCGAATTTTCCCGCTTATATCACAGATTTATCGTGTCTCGTTAGATTTGAGAGCCGTTAGGAGAAAAACTCTTGAGAGCCGTTGGAACATCACATTGCCCTTCCGTCCGAGGCAATACTCGAAATATCGACATGTATGACGGTCAAAACTGTTGCAACTCGGTAGGATTTTTCTCCAAGTCAACTGTTAAACGTGGCATTCGATTACCTTTAAAGTTGCCGAGAAAACATTCTGATTTCTGTTCATGTTAAAGCTCTAAGCAAGTGACCATCACTCGTTGTGAGCTTTGGGACGTTGCGAGGCGCTATGGCAGCTTGGGCGAATGAGATAAAGGTTGCACTATTGTTAATGACTAAGGAAGACTTAAATTTCTGTTGCAAAGTTAAAAATTTGCAAAGGCTCCTCAGTTTTTTGATTTTTATTGTCACAAATAAGTCAGTCATGAAGTAGCTCACCATCTTAATTGAAAATAACATTGGTAAAAATGGTGCTTTTCGGCGGCCGAAAGAGTGCAAAGCTTCGAGTTTGAAGCAGATTTCGGAAAAGCTTTCGACGGTTCCCTCATTCATTATCAGCAATGACACTGCTAAAAGCTTTGATAAATCTTTTTTTTGTAAAATCGGTGATATCGTAATTCATAGCTTTCATCGACATTCAATTCTCTTTACATATATAAATACTACCGCGTGCTTATCTGCCCATATATAATTCATCGGTGTCTCATTTGGAGCTTTTTGTCAAAATGAATAAAACAATACAAATAGTGTTGTTTATTAACATATTTCTTTTTAAATGTGGTAAGTTCAATAATTTGTAAAAAGTTTGAAATTTTCCTTAAAGTGCGGAGAATTTTTTTGTTCCGCTCCAGAATGTTCCCCCTCGAAAAATCCCGGCTACGGTCCAGGAGAACAAGATTGGGGATGGATCGATGTCAGGACTGGTTCACACATGTTTTTCTGGCTTTATTACACGACAACATATTTGAATTCGGTCTACGATCGGCCTCTCATTATTTGGCTGCAGGGAGGCCCCGGTGCCTCGTCTACCGGATACGGAAACTTCGCCGAAATTGGTCCTCTTCACATCAATGGAAGCTATCGGAAATATGCCTGGGTTACTGACTCTTTTCTCGATTATTCTCTCGCACCTTTCAACTTCGACGCATTGTGATTGTTTTTTGCCGATTGCAGACAAAGCAAGTGAATGTTTTATTCGTCGACAACCCCGTGGGCACCGGATTCAGCTACGTCGACCACGTCAGCTTACTGACAAAGAATAATGTTCAGATAGGATCCGACATGGTGGTATTTTTGACCAACTTTTATGAGAGATTTCCCGATTTCAAAAGATGTCCGATGTACATTATCAGTGAGTCCTACGGAGGAAAAATGGCAGTGGAAATAGGAAAGCAAGTCAACGAGCAAATCATATCGGGGAAATTGAACATCAATTTTAAAGGCATTGCTCTTGGGGATCCCTGGATTTCTCCAGTGGATTCTGTTCTCACGTGGGCTCCCCTCCTTTTGAATGTGGTAAAATAACTGAACACTTTCTCTGATGATCCTGATGAAATTTCAAAAGATACTTAAAACTCGTAAAAACCGTTTCAGGGGTTGATCGACGAACGTTCTTACAATCGCATAATGAAAAGCGCCGCAGAGATTAAGACAGCCGTGGACAACGGACAATTTGACAAAGCAACGTCACTATGGACATTACTGGAAGAAAAAATCATGGAAGAAACAAGCAACGTTGATTTCTACAATATTTTGCATAAAGTTCATCCGAGCAATAAAATGAAAATCCTGCGGTCAAATCCGGGTTGGTAAAATTTCCAAAACATTGTTAAAGTCGAAGGCAATGAATTTTCGGACATTTTTGAACACTGTTGGAATCGTTTTTTCTCACATAACATTTGTCGAAAATTGTAGGATCAGCTTGAGATTTTTACTTTGTTCTTTACATTGTTTCTAGCAGGATGATTCGATTGTATCCTCTAAACCTTCCCCTCGTTCTCACTTCTTGTCTCTGCAGATTTATTTTTCAAACTACATGTAGAGAAAAACGACAACAGCGACATCGAACGGATAATGAACGGGGCGGTCAGGGAAGCTCTTAACATCCCGAATAACGTGATTCACGGCAGACAAAGAAATGCAGTGTTTAATGCTTTGAAAACAGATTTCATGAAACCCGTGACTCACGTCGGTAAGTAACGTTTTGAAGATCGGAAAAAGTATAAGCGATGTCCTGATAAAGGTGCATCGACAGGAAAAAATTATGACGTCCATATATTTAGAACGATATTCACTTCCACTTTAATTGTGAACTGTTACTTAATTACTTTGCTCTTCCGACAGTTGAGCATTTGCTGAACAACACAGAATTGGAGGTGGTAGTATTCAGCGGCCAGCTCGACCTCATCGTCGACACCTACGGTACCCTGCGATGGGTCGACCACCTAAAATGGAAAGGATCTTCAATGTGGCAGTCCGCAAAGAGAGAACCTTTTACTATCGACGGTGTCATCGAAGGCTACGAGATGAAAGCCCTCAATTTCTGCTTCTACTGGATCAATCGAGCAGGGCACATGGTAGGGTTCAGCTCTCTAAATATTTATTTACATTTGATTAATCGACATAATTAGTAACAGATTTTGCGGCGAGCGGTTTAAGTAAAAGAAGTCTTATTTTCCAAGGTTCCTACGGATAATCCGAAGACGGCAATGGAAATGCTACGCAGGATTACGAAGCTCGAAGAAAAAGCAGAGCATTAATTTAAAAATCACTGGATCGTGATGAATAAAATTAACATTTAAAATACATAGTCGATTTACTTTTTTCGGCCTTCAGCAAAATAATCAAAAAGTTCTGCAGGAGACGCTGACGAAAGTGTAAAATGCAGATTAAATGCAATCTAACACGAGCAGGGAGAGCTAATTTACCCTTAGAAATTTATGGAGCAATCGAAGCACCGGAAATCTTGCGATGATCCGTCACCGTCTTTGCGTCGAAATCATCCTCACAGTGCGAGCATGTACTGGGAGCATGTACAGATCCATATCTATTGACGTCTGAGCTCCGAAGCCAAAAGCACTTGTAACGGAAACAACCATCTTTCTATTCGATTTAACTGCGTGTGATGGAAGAGACCGGTTCTTGTCCGGACAAACGTTTCAGCGAAATGTTATTGAACATGTATATTTATACCATGAATAAAACATTGCTATCGGTGTGTTCATGTGCTGCAGCTCATTAATTATTAAGAGCAGTTACGGCTTTTGTGTTAGAATGATTCATTTCCTTAATCGCGACATAAACTGTAATTTGATAAATTAAGCAGCAGTAAAATTCAATCGATTGCAACGACAAAGGCCCACCACAAGTCTTCAACTGCCACTTAACCCTGTATAACCTCAATACCATCAAACTTTTCCTCCTTTACTGGTTTATTTTTTATTAATAGTTTCGCGTGCTCGATGTCGGCCAGCAGTTTCACATCTTTCGGTTTCAGCTTCAGGGCTTGCTCGAAGTCGGCCAGTCCCGCTTCCGGAAGGCCCAGGCGGCAGAGCACGGCTCCTCGCCTGGCATGACATTTGGCTCTTCCATCAACGTTCGCGGCCACGTGAGGGGTCAGCAGTTCCAAAGCCTAAATGGAAGAAAAGCAAATATTTTAATCTAAACCAGTGTGATAAGTTCTAGCGAAAGAAGACGACAAGAGCGTTGTTTTGCCTCCGACTGGAGGTGTGGAAAGCAGACCGCGTTATGTTTGTCGAAAAGTGAATGAAGCCACCTAAAAATTATTCATGTGTAGACTTCACTTTCTGCGTAAGCATAACAGCAGGTTTCAATTAAAACGTATTCCTTTTTAAATACAAAATGAACGTTCAACAACATTCCTATTCGTTTAAAACAAAATTTTTTTTGACCTTAAAAAATTTGAATTAAATAAATTTTTTATTTCAAATTTAACTTGTTACATTTGTTTAAGAGAACATGAAATTATTCCAATTTAATAAAATCTTTATTAACAACAATGCAGAAAACGGCAACAAACAAAAATGCAGTTTTTCTTTGCAAACATCTAAAACATTGAAAATAAACTCCTGATAAGAAAAATTAAGTATATTTAGAAAACATCATTGCGAACTGCTTGCATTACACAAATATTTCGAGGCCTTTGGATGTCTGCCCGCATTTTCATTTCTTGTCCAAGGAAATGGAACTTTCCCAGCGGTGAGTGATGTCTGCTTTTCTTTGGTGCTAAGCTTCGAATCAGGTTTTGTTTTATGAACGGATGGTTTCCGTCAGCATTTTAAATCTGACACTTAAAACGATTGTCTGCAGAAATTTCGGTCAATTCACTGGATCTCCCTGAGAGTTATTCAGTATCGATTTATCTCTTGGAAACAAAATAACTTTATGCTTGCTTCGAATTTTGGATGATCAGCATAATTTTCAGAATGATTATTTTATGCTTTCCGCATACAGACAAATCTTCAAAATCTGAATTTTTTTTAATTTCCTCCTCTAATACATAATCTGCTTTTGCAGAAATCATTTAGCTTTTATGATTCGTATAAAATCTGTGTAAATTATGACGAATCATAAATTAGTTTTAGAGCACCTTTTATATTTCTTTCTACGGATCTTAATTTTACTAAAATGGTAATATTTAATTGTACCTTGCTCGATGTGATTACTTTTTAGCATAGCACAACTCCGACTTAATGAAATCATGCATCTCTTTCTCGTTTCAAAAGCACCTTCACATTTCTCCGTACTAGTTTTTTTTTTCTCTTTTCCGTAGCATTTTCATATCCGATATATGTTTCTTTGAAGTCAGGCACGCCAACCGCTTTTCCGGAAAATGAAGAAAAATCTGGCTTAAAATTGTAAATATGTATTAAAAAATAAAGAAAGCTCCGTTGACTGAAAAGTATTGAGAAGCTAATGAAATTACAACCAGCAGCATGAATGAAAGCTGCATGCACAAGAAAAGAGGACAAATATCATTTTCCCTTTATCGTTTTATTGAGAATTATTTTCTTACAAAAACTATTTATTTAATGCACAAATAATTATTTATATAAAAAATTAATTTTTTTTTACACGTTCATATACTTAATTTTTATACATGTTCTATTTTAAATGGGAAGTTTGGTTCCGTGTCTTTTTTGGCGAATAAATCTTTTAGTATAGTATATTAAGGCTGCAAATGATCGGCTTTTGTGCATTCTGTAATAATATAAAAGTTCCATCTCCCGATTCTCCGCATCCTTTTAGGATAAAAACGTTCTGATGCTGTAGAATAGGAAATCTGATTTATTTAAATATGCTAATTAATAAACAAATGATTTATTCAAAAGTTCGCTTTTAAAAATTGAAGTATTTTAATTCTTGATTAAAAAAAATACTTTACGGCATATTTAGTCCTCTTCATGTTAAATAAATTTTTATATTGCAAACACTATTTTTTTTAACTATTGCACATATATCTGCACTATTTTCTTGAATAATGAGATACTTTTACTTGGAAAATACTCCGATGTCCGGTCAGAACTCCAGATAACCAATGTCGGGAGCATTGTGATCTGTCCATCGGTCTTTGCCCATTCGTAAAATTCTTCGTTCCTCTTTGACAATTCGATATGGACCTTAAAGGATTCAGGACACAATGCCCGATTCCAACCACCAGCTGGGTTGATTTTTGACAGAAAAAAACTTCTTCGCCAAATCGCTTCTCCTCTGAGTCTTGAGATTCAAATATTTCCGCGAGCAAGCTCATTTTCTTTTTTTAACATTGCTACATTAAAGCCCGGTTTATTCAGAACCAAATTAGGCGTATATATCGATAAGTTTAACAGCAGCCATTCGCTGATGGTTAAAAGCCAAAATAACGTTTGAAAAATGAACCCAGAAGAAAGAAGTTTCACCCCAGCCACTGTGCTAAGTTAAGCAGTTAGAGAAATGAAATTTCTTAACACAATTTCGTATTTAGTTAAATTATTATGGATAAATAGTGAGAAATTCTTGTTGATTTGCTTTCCGATTTACGCGATTTACTGGACCAATACGCGGACAATATAATTAGATTTTGATCCTGTTAATACAGTCGTTCAGTCGATATCATAAAGTAAAGTTATATCGAACTAGTAAAAAAATTAATAAATGAGTTTTAATATATCTTTTGAAATATAATTAAAAAGCATCTGAGAAAAATGTACGTTAAAATTGGACATATAAATTTAAATTACTGCGGCTAAAGCTGATGTATTAAATCGCATTGTTCTAAAAAGAAATTTAATTATAAAATATAAATAAATGAGTTAAGATCGGCGATCGGGAAGGCGGGCGAAATATCGAACTGATAATGAATGACTGAGATCTAAAATTGAAAATACTTATCTGATGCAGCAACACGACTTACAAATGAATTAGAATGAATTTGTTTTTTACATCACCATGGCTTATTCCTAACTGGAATTTACTTCACAGGTGGTAAAAGTTGAAGGGAAAGCTACATTCTTTCTCTAAAATCATCATTAATCGATGAGCTCATAAATACGGGATGAGAAATTCCGAATAAGAAATAATTAAAGTGCTCGTGATGGAAAACTTACTTGCGAACAATCGTCCAAAGCTTTATGGAAATTTCCCAAACCTATGTGAGCTGCTGCCCGATTTGAATACAAGCTGGCCATTTTTGAGCCCAATTTAATTGCATGGGAATAAGCGCTGACAGCACCCAAATAATTTCCCACCTTGTAGAACGAACTGGAAAAGAGACCGACTTTGAATCGCTCGAAAGCTTTGTAAACGTTAAGCTTAGATGTTTTTGTCACGTCCACACAATCCGTTTAATATAATAAAAAGAAACGTAAAAGTAAAAGAAAAAGATATACTCTTATATTTAAGGTTTCGAAAATGATTTTAGGATTTCCCGTATATTCCATTAAGTTTAAATGAAAATTATGTGAAAACGGCTTAGAAACTTACTCTCCTTTATTCTTCAACCAAGATGGGTTGCACTCTTCTGGCCTTAGATCCTCAGCCACGAATCCTGTAGCCCGCCTTGCTTCAACTTGTTTTTTCAGCCATTCTTCTTCTTGAGGCGCTTGGGATTCTCTGCTGGGAGTAGGAAAATCTCTATGAGTAAAATTAATGGTAACGGTTCCGGGATTTCTGGGCAGTGGAATTGGGAAAATATCGTTTTTCTTTCCCATGCTTTCATATGGTATTTTTACTTGTAATTGTTGCGAAGCATATTTATATCCATGTAATGCTTTTTCTTTTCCTAATTTCATATCAATATCTTCTGTTTCAGCAAGAGATTTATCACATATTTCCTTTTTCTTTTCGACAGAATCGTTTGAATAAATCGGGGATAAAGCAGAATTTTCTGTTTTGTCTGTGTATGACTCATAAAAAATATTTTTCTTCTCTGCAAAACTTTGTTCTCCTTTTGCTTTGACCAGTATTTCTTCCATTTCATTCATTTTCCAAGCTTCGAGTTCATTCATTGCCTTTGTTTTCTCTTCGTTCCTTCTTTCGTCTATAATGTTTCTGTTAATTGTGTCCCGTTCTATTTGCTGCTGAACGGCAAATCTTCGTAAAACCGCTAATTTTTCTTTCCTTCCTTTCTTTTCTTCTTCGGTTTTCCGATGATGTTTTTCTATGATTTCTTGACGCTTTTCCAGCATTTCCATTTTACTTATATCTGCCATTAATCTTTCCCATGTTTGAGATATAGTTTTTTGAAGTTCAAGTATTATTTCCTCTTCGGAAATTGTGCATCTGCTTTTGCTCTCGTCAATGGTAGAAAACAGAAATACTTCAAACAAAAAAGGAGGAAAACTCGCCTGAAATAAAAAAATATCGACTTTTTTACATTTATTTTAGAATTTATTCTGTGCGTTGATAAATCAAATAACTCATTTATAAATTGAAGGCCTACGTAGATGTATAAAAGTGAGTGTATATATATATATATACTTATTTTTAAATATTCCCGGACGATATAACAAAATTATAATGAAAAGCGAATTTTATTTTTAACAATCAAGTGTGACCGATAGCTTTAATATGAATTAAACATACTTTTATATAATTATCTGAAGTAAATATATCGACATTGGAAGAAGGAACTCCTTTTAGTGGTACTTGAATAATCACGAAATCCTGTGTTTGTTTCCACTTGTAATCTTTTACATTTAACGGCATGTTTCAAACTTTTTCGAAAAAAGTTTATTAGGCTTACATTTTAAATAATGCCACGTTACCCAGGATACTGAAACAACTTTGATAAAAAAAATTCCCTAACACTGAGTAATTTTTAAATTTTCGCATAGCAGGCGGTGAACAAGTAAACAAAATCATGGCGTAACAAGGGCATTTAGCTTTTGAAAAAGTGAAAGTTGTTCAATTTTATAGTTATTTGAAATTCGTGTTTATTTGCAATATATATTTAAAAAAAACTTTTCTTATTTGAGTTAAAATCATGAATATTCCGCTTTGGTGAATAGAGATTTAATTTAGGAGTACTGCTCCCATTTGTTCATTTGACCCATATCTGCACTGCAGGAATTCAAGTTCGTTTTGACAAGATGTAAGTAAATTACTTATTGCTATTTTCATTGCTTATCAATATGCCTAATGCTAATTTTGTCTTTAACCTCATATCCTGTGATGTTTTTAAAACTTCCAACAATTAATTGCTGATATTTCTTTTAGCTAGAGATTATATACTGTACCTCATTTGTACATATGAAAAACTTTCTAATCCCATAGTTTTCTGTTATATATATAAAATTAGCATATAAGAAAATATTCATAAAATAATTTGCTCAGTTGAGAAGTTTTTAAACTTGCAAAATTACTTATTGTTGGATTATGAAATTATAACAAAAATTATTAGGTAATTTCTATTCATTTACTTGAGTACTGTCTTTGTTTATTTTTAATTATTTCAAGTTATTTCTAATATGTTCAGAAAGCTATGTATAAAAACTGAATATTCTTTTTTCATAACATTAACTCTGGATATATTAATTTGTTTATTGTGTTTTAATTTAGATTTAGAGATTTTAAGGATTTTATTAATGTATTATTAATTGCAACATATAGATTATCCAAAATTATATTTTGGATAATTTTTGAAGCCATATTTGAATAACTTAAATATATATTTATATCTTGTTTTTTATTTGCAAAAGTTTTATCATTATCATTTTAGAATTTTTTAATACATTTCCTTTACTTTTAATGTGGGTCATTATATTTGTATGACCTTACAAAGGTTTGCTGTTAATTTGAAATGTGAGAATGAAAACTATATTGCTTACTATATATTTTGATAATTAATTTCCACTTCTTGTTGTTAGTTGAAAAAATTATCTTTATCTTTAATATCATCATCATCATAATTGTCATTTAGAGTTTGAAAATTTAAATATGTGGTATCAATGGGCTACTATAAAGAAATGGCATAATATGGATCATTTTATGTCTTCATGTTTTTTGCATTTTTCATATTATTAATTACGTATTCTTTTTCTTGCAAAAATTTTCACAGTGTTGCCCCTGATATTTCAAGGTACTTGGGCCTAAGCCAAGTGACCATGTTTTCTTATCTGCTTATTATTATTGTTATTATATTGTATTCTATTTACTAATATGATTATTTCATGATTTAGAGGTTATTTTGATGTGTATGTGTATATATTGTGATATAATGAGTTATATTTATGTAAAATAAATAATTTGTAAATCTTTTTTCTGAACAAATTCTAGCCAGAAACACATGATACACTTCTTACTGTTATATATGATGATATTACCTTAAAATTTCTAAATATAAAACATGTATTCATTTGTATTTGACATTAATGTTAAATTATATTTATCAACAACAAGATTAAAAAATACCATGCTGTTTTGCAGTTTATGCACAATGGTTTTACATCTTATATTATTATAAATGATTAAATAATTTCTTTTGATCCTATTCTTTTTATTTAATTTCATTCTTCTAAAATTTCATAATTTTATTAATTTGCCCATTGCATATTTAAAATGCTCTATAAAATAACTATGCAAAGTAATTATAAAATGTAAAAAAGTAATATTTTTATCGTTATTATATTAAATATTCATATTTTGGAATAAGTGTGTACATCTGATTAATTGTTAGTGCTAAAACTTTGTGATAATTGTTTAGCTATTTTGGCATTTTTATTAATATAGTTTTATTTATATCATTATATATGAATATAATGGTTGTGGTCTGAAAAAATTTTCTAGAAAATCTTGTTTATAAATTAGTAAATTTCCATGTTTAATAAAATATTTCCTACAAAAATATTTGATATTAAGGTTCATAACCATTAGTATGAAACTCAACATTAGTCAGATTTAAACCTTTCATTTGTAATTATAGCTATTTTACAGCTTGAAAGCTTTACAAAACAAATATTTTTGAATGAGTTATCAAGGTTCATAAAATTAACAAAAAACGTTCCGATTCTCATGCATTCAGTTAATTTTGATTGTATCAATAACTAATTCAAATATAGTTTGAAAGTTAACATTATTTCTTTTGATAGGAAAATTCATTGTTCTTACTCAAACAAGATGGAATAAAGAATCAAACTATTTTTCTTAATATTCTTTTATTAAAAAAAAATCTGAATTTATAATTTTAACCAGTTTAAAAAATTAGGAAATATTTTTGGACAAAGATATTTCCTTTTAAAAGCTTTTCAAGCTTTACAATTTGCAATTTTATATTATAAATGATATGTTTTGACATAAATTTATAACCTTTTTTTCATATAAATTTTTCACTGAAAATCTTTATCGTTAATTAACACGAATTATTTTTTTTAAATGATTTTTCATTACTTACAATTAATGCATAGTAGTAATTATTATCGAGTTATCTATGTAATGTGAAGTGGGGTAGTTCCTGGATAAGTTAGCAGAATTCAGTCACTGCTACAAGATTATATTACTATCAGGAGACAGAATTTATTGCTTCAATGAAGAGTTTAATGGATTATTTTTTAAATATTTTTAATAATTTACAGTCTAAATGTTTAGTGAGTTCTTTACATTTTTAAAATTTATACATTTAGGATGTAGTTGAATGTTTATTATTTATGTGAATATTTTTAATGTTCGATAGTTAAATTCGGTTCAGGTGAAAGATTTTTAAGATTATTGAATATTTATTTCAAGGGACACAAATTTAATATCATGCTGCCTCCTTGAATGGTTTTGATCTAGTGATAAAAATTTTGAAAAATAATTTAACTTAAAATAAAATTTAAAATTGACTTATTACGTTTTATTTATTCTTAATGTAAAACTGTTAAGCTAGGTTTTGGATCTCAATTTTTAGAAATTATAATTATACCCATTTAAAGATATTAAGCGAATGATTTGTCAATAGCAAAGCAGGAATTTTTGAAAACGGAAATAGGAGGGAAAATATTAAAGATTTGATAACACAATCTGGGAACTTAGGTATTAATCTTTAATAGGTTTTATTGTTTTGTAATTAAATTCAAATTTGTTTTATTATACAGATTTTGAAGAACCATCCAACAATTTACATTCGAGCTAAAAATTTTGTGTCACGACTTATTAGCTCAAATATTTAATTTTTAATACCTTTGATGAGAAAATTCTCTCTTGCAAAAATAAACACGAGTCTGATCGTACTTGAGGCAGAGTTCGAATGATTTTGACCGAATATTTAGATTATTTTAACATTTGACACGGAAAAATTTTCCATTTCGTTTTAGAAATTTCAATTATAAATTTTGTTTTAATGTTTTTTTAAGTAACTTTTATCTTCATCTTCGGTTGAAATAATTTTTGTATATATTTTTAAAGACAAATTATTTAATAATTTCTTGTTTCTTTGTTGCAAACGCCAATTCAGGCTTATTCAAGGGTGCAACAAAAATTTAATATTTATTCCCATATTTTGAAGGGGAATAGTTGCTGGAAATATAATAAAATTTAATTTGCATAAATAATAAAATTGTTTAATATCTTAAGTTTGGAATTTTTATTTAGAGGAAAACATCTTTATGCCAAACGGAATTAAATATTACACACTTCTTTTGAATTCTAATTTTTAAAATTTTCCCGATCATTTTTCGATACACAGAAACAACAAATTGTCAGAACTATAATGATTCCATTAATTTACCATTACAATTTCTCCAGTGTTCTATTTACTATTCCTGAATATTTACCATCACTCATTGCGAATTTTAGTTTTCCACTCTTTGCACTTGTGAAACATTCCATTATTTTGGGTTCCATTTATTATTTTATGACCGAATGTATTTTTAATAAATTACATATTTTATTTTAATTGGTTAAAAATAGTAATGAGAGTTAGTAATAATATTATATTGTTACTGTGCAATTATTCCAGATGTTTGAAATAGGTAACATAACTGATTAAAATAGGAGACAGAATACAACAATTGCTTAGTATAAATTTTCAAGAAATATTTCGATATGGATGGAAAAGTATTCAGAAAAATGTAAAATGCAGAATTTTCTCTCATTTGCGGATCTGTCTTCCTAAAAAAAGTAATTTTATTGGGCATATGTTCAAGGCGATATCATTATTACTGTTGAATCTCAGTTTTCAGTCGGTTACTTTCTCATATTCATCTTTTCAAATATCTGGCTATTTGCAGATGTGAAGTTAATAATATTTTAGGCTTTAAAAAAAATTACTGAAGTCACTGCTTTCTACAGAATTTTTTATTTGCGACTTTGAAGGACGATAAGTCATATTGATCTTTAATTTTCATACCCTATTTATTTTGTACAATTGAATTCATTACTGAATTGTTAAAGTTTTATAAAATGATTTTGAGAAAACTGAAATTAAGTAATTATTCCTTTAATATGATTTTCGATATAATTTATTATTCATTCAATGAGGTTTCATAAGTTGATTTATAAAAGTATTTTTTAACTTTTTAATGAATATATTAATTTTATTAAGGGTTTTTAAATGAAGAGATTTTCGGTGCACTCTGTCGAAGCTTTACTACTCTTCTAGTTTTTTAATTTAATTACATATCTTTTATTTGTTATTAGAGAATTGGTGAAGTACACAAAAATAATGGAAATAATTACAATGAATTGAAATGAGTTTAGATTTAATAATAAAAGCCTAATTGAAGAACATTTAATTTTCTCCTAAATGAGTTTTTGCGCCAAGGGTATCAATTAGTTGCTTGTAGAGATATTCTTTAAGGAAATTTCTAATGCTATTAAAGATTAATTTGAATTTTTTATTTAACGTTCTCATTTTTAAACTCATTAGTAGAGGTTATTCATTAAACTGTATTGCTAATATTGAATCAGTGTATACTAAAATTATAAAATAATATTTTAATTTAGAAATTATTTAGTTATATTATGAAAGTTTCACATAGACATTCATAGTTTCGAACTAAAATCAACCAATAAGTGATGGTATTTTTTTTAATATAATTTAGTTCATGTCATACTTTATTTCCTTACTAAAATCATGTTCTAGAAGAATGGATGTAAGGTATAGTTGATGTAGTATTCAAAATTTAAAATTTATAAATTATTTTGTAAAGAACTGCTAAAAGATATGTTTCTTGTGCAAGTAAGAAGAAAGATATTGTCCTTTCAGTTATAATATTCACACAATAAGTAATACTAGGGGTTCGTTTAAAATATTTTATTATTTCTAGATATTTAAGGTAGCAAGGAAAATATATTTAATAAATGTAGCTGAAGTTTAAGACTGAAACGATGTCCATTCTGTAAAAAGTAACACTTCTACTATTGAGAGTTTAATTGATGTATTAAATTAATTATTAATTATGAAATTTAAGATTGTCTTTCATTTTATATTTATTTATAAAAATTACTAAAAGAAAAAATTTTCTACTTAAAGTTTTCTCATACACAATATTAGTTTAAATGTTATGAGATGCCATCAAGAAACTATACTTTTTCAATTCAAGTTTAAACTTTAGTCAAATGCTAATCCAACCTGAAACGTTGGTAAAGATTTTTTCAGAGTAATCATTTTTTTCCAGCGATGATCTTATTAATTTAAAAAATTTATGTAGCATATCCTATCTTTATGTAACTGGAAGATTTTTAATTATTTAAAAGTTATAATTTCATTTAAAAATATAGCAATTACGTGTAAATAATATTTCAGTTTTGCTATTAAAAAGAGTAAGAAAAATCTTTTTAATGTAAGTGATTCTAAGGGAGATTTAAATTATTCTTGCTTAATTAAAAAAAATAATTTTCTTTGCTTTATTTATAACTATCGTTTTATTTTATTTTAAATAATGAATGAAAACAAATGCTTATTGAATAAATCAGTGCGTTACTGCTATGCATAGCAAGTGAATTAACTTACAATTTCAAAAGCTTTTTCCCAAAAGTGATTACTTTTTAATTTTGTGTTTAAAAATCTACGTTTAGGTCAAAACTATTTATGATTCATATGCTTTTGCAAACAAGTTGTGTTTCATCATAAAAACTGCAATAGACAATATAGTTTTTCATAGATCTCTAATGGCTTTTTAAACAAGAGTTGTTAAATGAACAAATATTGGTATATGTTTCTTCTATATCGCAACAGTTTAAAAAAACTTTACCATCTAAATGCCTAATAAAGAATTATCCAAAAATTTGGGTATTTGTTTTAAATAGTCTCTGCTTCCATTATATATCTATTTATATATATCACATATATATATATAAATAGATATCTTCAGCATCTGTGATTCCAGCACGACAGCATCTGTGATTGTCGCCTGAGCTAGCTTAGTTGGTGTCCCAGCGGTACCTTCTGCTTATTTCTTTGCGGATAGGTTTTGAAAAGAATTCTTTACAGAATTCGACAATCAGTTTATGCAAATTTTTGTTGTTTTAATTCTTCCCGACTTTTCTTTTAATTCTTAAAATTCTTCCGAATTTTCCTATAGAAAATTCTCTTTAAAAAATTCTCTTAAAGAAGAATTTAAAATTGTTTTTTAATTTTTAAGTGAAATGACGTGTTTATAGACAAATGTTGCATGGTATATTATGTTTTTGTTTGACTATATAAAACTGATGTCACCGAAATTTCCACCGACTAAAGTCGGGGTGGCTTATTGCGAAAAAACGAGTTTCCAATCGACGAGAAAACCCCACTCCAAGATAAACTTTTTAAGTTTAAGATTTATTATTGCATTCCTTCGAGAACTAGTCTCCGATGACTCGTCTCTTAGATTAATGATTGCGAGAACTTTTCTGCAAACAAAATCCGATTTCTTGTGTCTTTTTAGTTTCCACATAGTTATTTTTAATCATTAATTTAATTGAAAACTTATATCAAAATATCGAATCCCTATTCTGTTATTAACATGTTAGGTTATTAGAACCTGACAACAAATGTGTGCTATATGTATATTTTAATATTTTAGTTTTTATTTATCGCTGTGGCGATGTTGGATTCGATACCTCATTTACTTTTAAGTATTTTTTTTTAAATACTGTCTTCCGATGTTTTTGGGAGCAGTGACAGCTCTCTTTTTGTAGCGACTCTTTTAACTTTTTTGAACTATTTGTTGGCGATAGCCCTGCCATTGAAAGCCTCTCATAATTACAGTTAGCGCGCCTTTCGTCGCAGATGTCGGGCAATTGCGAATGCGATATTTAGAGATTTATAATTTACGCACTTATTTCTTTAAATTTTTGCTCAAGTGCGAAACATCAAAAAGGAAAATGCAATGAATAATTGATGCAGGAAAATTCAGGATTCTTGCGAAAAGTACGAAGAATGGCTCCGCCATACGATCAGCAAACTTTAAAACGCAATTTAAGGCAACGTAAGTCTTTGTTTAGCAAAGAATGCTTTTTCATCGCTGATAAGCTTGTCGGTGATAAAGCATACTATCTAACAGCAAAGCTAAATATTGGAGTTTTGAAAGTTATTCTGTTATTATCAGTAAACAAGTTTGATGGTGGACACAATTCACATTGAACAAGGACAACGAGTACCAGTGACAACCTCGTGTCAGCTTGCCTTTTGCTTCGAATGTTCTCGCTTAAAATCGGTTAACTCAGAAATTTCACATTAAGTTTTGGCCATTTGAATGACGCAAGTGGTTCCCTCGTTTCCGCCCATAAATCCAGTCACTGCAAGTTATGCTTCTCAACCTCTGAAAACGTGAGCATATTGTGATTCATTTTACTAAATGCAAGTATCTAATTTTACCTTGAATGCTATATTTTAAAGTGAATATGTTTCATTTAAAACAATGAAAAATGAATTTATAATTTCGAATGTAACAGTGAACAATTTATATATAAAATTGGTAGTACTATGGCATCTCAATTTTGAATTCAATATTTTCTATTTTAATAAGTTACCATAAATTGCTGGAATCATTTGAAATTTTAGAGAAGTTAAAAATCAGAATTAAATCTTTCTTTAATTATAGTGGACTTTTCAACTTTTAAGATATCCGATTTTATATATATATATAGCTATATCAGCTTCGCTCTCCCTTTTATTTCTATATATATACATACAAAGAGAGAGAGAAAAATTTTATGTGTATGTTTCAAGAACCATTTTTTATGAAGATCATGAAAGTATATAATTAAAAGTCACAGTATAAAAGCGTCAGAATTCGACTTTTTACTTCTGTTCATTGATAAATTTTTTACAATGTTATCCAAATTAGATTTTAATTCAATGAAAAACCAAGTTTCTTACAGTGAGAACGTAGAGTTTAGACTCGGATGATTTTTTTATGAAGTTTATATGAAGTAAATTGCTAACAAAGTAGGTAAATTTGAATTATACGGTTGATCGTTTTAATAACTAAATACTAGAAAACAATTAATAATATAATTATTGCTAAATAAATTAATCATTTTTTTATTTTTTTTATTTCTGCCTTCTCAGATAAACCCCTGAGGCGGAGAAGATATTGAGAACAAAGATATTTATACATTGGCTATATTATTACAATTATTTAGGGAGCCAACCGGGATGAACTCTTACACGAAAGTTTGATCTGTGATAATGATTTTTTGATTGTTATGAATTAAATTATTGTATTTATTATTATGAATTAAATTATTAGAAAAAACTATCCTAAAATGAAATTAAATATTTTATATTTTTAAAAATAATAATATTTATGTAATGTAGTATAAAAGTACGAATCCTCAATTTGCTACTTATATGTGTTTTGAATAGTATTTATTTTATCTGTATCCCGAGTGAAAGTGAACTTCACAAATATTAAAAAATTTTAGTTAAGCTACTATTAACGTCAAAAAAAAGTTTTTTGTAATAAATATGTATGAGAAATCTTTAATTATTACTAAACTTAAGGAAATAAATTCATATTTAAGAATTTCTTACTCTCATTTTCTACCAACAATAACATATATCGTCTGTTAACTAACTTTTCACTTTTCAAAACTGACAATTCGAAAACAAACTTTTTTATGGGAAGAGAAAAGTTGAACTAACCGGATGCTTATAAGGCTCCAAACAGATGATCTCCTTGGGGTTGGCTTGCAAATTTCAAAAAGTCAATGGTTCCTCATTTCTTTTTATTATTATTCCTTAGATCTTTATTAAAATTAATATTGCTTATCGTCCTTTATTTCTGAGTGCAAAATATTTCTATATTTCTCTTTTATTTCTAACTTGCTATAATGCTGCAAAAATGTCGGAAGTAAACCAAGATGATGATATCGTTTTTAATTGACTAGCTGAATCGTTGAGATATCATATGTTATGAGAAATATTCGATATAATCTCAAATTATTTAGAATAATGTTGAGGTAAGTGTTTTAATATGCAGGAACAGCCTTCCAACAAAAAAAATAATTGCTGGAAACCTACATAAAAACGGAATATCAGGTAGGAATCGCAAGAATGATAAGGAGCCCATTCCATTTAATAAAGATTGTAGATTCCAGTATTCGTTTTTGTTCGGAATATATATGCTCTTTGAATTTTGCAAATAATAACTGAACTAAATCGAAGATGTAGATTTTCCATCAAAAATTTTCTGGAAAAAATAAATTGAATAATCGACTTTAATTTAATTCTTTAGAACACGTTTTGCATGTTACATTAAAACACCATATAAAATTATAATTTTCTTTGAAATTTCACAGGAAGGGATTCAAGGCATAACTTTTTTATTCAGAGTTAAATAAGTTGTGATTACCCGAATATGTTGCAGGAATCGGTCTGTGCTCTCTTTAAAGGATGTTCTGATTATGAGATTTGGCCTTTGGTTTTCACCTAAAAATGTCAAATCACACTTCTTGCTTTACCACATTGCCGATTCAACTGTATTTGTACTGGTTTAGACTTCTCTTTGGAAAAATAAAATTTTCATTGTTCTTTTTAAAAAAATTTTAAATTTGGATTGCAATACAATTTTTTTGTTCACAAGAAATTTAAATTTGACTCCTAGGTGTATTACTTTTTATGCCCAGAGACTTATGTTCCACTATTAACTGGTAAGGAGTGCATATTAATTAATGTTCTTAAAAATATATATTTTTACGTTAATCTACATTTTTTAGTTCCATTGAAATTCTATAAAGAACATCACTATGTTCAATTGAAATTCGTCCAATAAATATAATGGAAAAATTTGTATAATTTTTATTCACGTTCTGATTATTTTTACATTTTTGCATATAATTTAGATTTTTTCCAATTACATTTTCTGAATTAATTCGTTTTATGTTCATAATTTATTTCATAGTTTATTTCGAATGTATCATTTACTTTTTTTGCATCAATTTCTGTTAGCTCGTTCATTTGAGTTCCTTATTAATCATTGTTTAGTGTCTTCGATATCGATAGATTAGATATCGGTATAATTTACAGATAGATTAGAATATTAATCTTAATCTAATCCCACATTTTTATGTTATATTTTTAGTGCTTGCTCACTAAAAGAATTTAAATATACTTTTGGGTTCTAAGTAAAACCCATTTTTTAATTTTTTTTTTAACTTTTTCATACGACTTAATGACTAGTAATTTATTTTCTTATAGCCAGTTGGCTTGCTTCAATTTTTGTTAGCAAAGGAAAGTTTTCTAAGACAGTACCTTACCCCGTTCATAATTGTCTAATGATCTATCGAGTAGTTGAGTAACCCATGAATTGCTCGTTGCTTTGCTTTGTCAATGCCCGCTTAGTGCCAAAAAATTGTTGGAACTCGTTTATTTGATTGTTGGACAAGGACTCACAATTTAGAAATGAAGTTGAATTAATCATCAATTTCCTGCAGAATCTGCGTCTAATGGTTTTGATAATAAGTTATTTAAAGATTTTTTTTCCAAACTACAGACGAAAATTTGTCTACTGCTTTTTGTTGAAATGTCTTCAGGTCGGAAGTTTTTCCCCCTGAAGTTAGCAAATACTGGCTTCATTCCTGTTTTGGGCAAAGTATTCAACAGGATTATGAATACTCATTTGGAAGCGATTCTTACAGATTGTAAAGTTATGGGCGTTGATCGGCACTCTTACCATAAGGGTAAAAAAAAGCGTTTAGATTCTACAATCTACTTTCATGCAAAGAGTTTCTAAATAGAGATCTTTGATTTGAGGTGCTGATTTCGAAAACATCTTAGTTTTCTATTTAGAAATCACTTGTGTTATTTTAACACTTCATGAAGATATTTGAGCGATAATCAGTCATAATATTATTTTTAAAACTTCCATTAATGAGCTCTTGGAAATGCCTGCATAATGTGGAATCCTCAGGGATCAAGTTGGTTTCATTTTGTAGAATAATTCATATATCATTTTACATCACAAATTTTCAAATCAAAAATCTAGATTTATTTCTTATGCAAACGATTATGATTGTGGAAAGTGAAATTTTATATTTCTGATTTCTGAGGTTTATGAATATTCTATTAGTTTTGTAGACTTCATGTTAAAACAACCACATATCCTACATGACATTAATTTCTAAAAAATATGCTTAATCTCTTGAGAAATTTGAAGTCAAATATACTTCACCTTATTGTATCTCTGCGGTTGACAATATGTTGTCAGGTTAGGTTAGGTTAATTACTGGAGTGATGTCTTAGACTTGTAAGTCTATGTAATTTTAAGTTCCTTCATATAAATATATGAAGGATAAATATATAAGAAATATAGTTATAAAATAGCTATCAAGAAAATAATGCTTATATTGTAATACTTATCTCAGTAGGCTAGTTTTCTCTAAGTGCTTAGTTCTGAAGGAAGATTCAATGTTACACTCCTTTTTTATATGTTATCTTTTCTTTCCAGCAATTTTCTCATAGTAAAAAATTTTTTGTTATGTTCAGATTTATTAAATAATTTTATGAATCTTTTTGTGTAGGTACTATGGCCTTTCCGTTAAAATGTATTTTATAAGCCTTTTCTTTTATCACAACTTTGAATGTATCTGATGTTAGCCTGCAAACAACGATGATTTGTTTCCATAATAACATGAATATGAAATTTTTCTATTTTGTCTTTTTTTACTTTTTCCATTTTTTTTATTAATTTAAACTTTCGACAATATCTGTTTGTTACTTATTCTTTAATTTATTAAATAAGTCAATTGGTGAAAGATTCATGGATCTTTTAGAAGGTTTAAATTACCTAAATTTCGCAGGGAAATGCTAAATATTTCTAAATTGTTTCACCTGTGCAATTCTCTTCGTAAAACTATATTTAACGAATGCATTTAATACTTGTTTTTAAGTGCGAAAATGCGTTTATGTATTTAGATGATCACGATCGTTATCTTTAAGTTAAAGCTGTTAAAATATTTGCAGTTTTCACGGATTTGGAGAAACAATAAAATTAAGTCACCTAAAACTTTTTACTAGTTTATTTATGTGAAGTTCCGAAATGTTTATGTACTCATAATCGGCTATCGAAATTATGAAAGCAGGACCTTCCGATGACGATGACCGATAAGTACATTTAAAGTATAAAACCTGCAGGATGAACAGTTTAAACAAATGTGAAAATTTCAAAAGAATATAGAGCATGCTTGAATGAACCAAAGAGCAATAAAATGTGAATCGGGCAATGAATAAGAGGAAAAGCGCTTACCGAATTAAACGATTAAAAATAAGTGATTGTCTTTCTAATGGTGTGAAATTTTTTTAGATTCCAGCAAATGTAAGAATTTGAATTAATAATAATTTTTTATTGATTGAGCCTACTCTTTTTTAACGGATTTGTCGAAATACCGATAAAGATTGTAGAAAATTCGTAAAAATGAGATACCATCGGTATATCTTGTGCTGAAAAACAGCAATTTATTTCAAAATGGTGCAATATAAAAAATAAAAGGAATATAAAGCTCGTTTATGTGGCAACATGCATTGGCATAGCTCTATACTAGTTCACAGATTTCCTTTATGTATTCCTTTCTTAAATTATTTGGAAAAATTTTTTTTCACAAATTAAAACTAGATTTTTGATTGACCATAATCATATTAGTTAATCATCATAAGTATAAAAATTTCATCACTAGTCATCAAAAGTATAAAAATTTTCAAAAAGTTGAATTTAAAAAAAAGTCGATAATTAAGTTTGCGTCAGGTTTTATATGTATTGTTTTATATATATATGTAAATATATATATACACATGTATCGGGTAATAATCTTGAAAAATTATTTACTCAGAATAAAATCAAAGGAATTTTAAAAATTTCACTTGTAATATATTCAAGTCTCATATGAAGCTATTGTAAATCAAGGCTGAAAGAAAACCCTGCTGAAGAATAATTTTTTATTACTAACTAAAGACAAAAAGAGAATCTCTATGCATTAATTATTGTTACATATTATTCTTGTACTTCTTGCGGAGATTATCGTTGGTATTTTCTTCCTATGATATGATTAAGCAATGCCTTGCTTCGTCGCGAGGAATACTACTCTAAAAATTATACGACTGCTTCGTACAGTATAATAGTATCAAACGAGTCAAAACGAATCTTGAAAAATACCGACGCAAGTACTTCAAGCAATTGCGAATCAAGCTCAGTGGTTCTTCTACCATTATAATCATAGTGTGTCAATAGTCAAGAGGCGGTAGCTCGAATTAGACCAACCCTTACTTGTTTCCGCTTAACCTAAAACTGTATTGCCATTTCGACTGTTCACGGTAATGGTGCCTACGGAATTGGTTTTCTCTTCTAAAGGCTTTTATTTTCCCGATCTATTGCTGTCCTTTAAAATAAAAACTTTACTCTTTCCTTCAGAACTTTTCTTTTAAATAAAAATTAGAGGAATTCTCAAAAACTTTGAGGTAAGGTGAATTGATTATTCTTTTGACATTTTCAGACAAAAGTTCCTGTTTCAATAGATTAGGAGCCCCGCTCTTTTCAGCACTATGTTTTTTTATTCAAATTTTTGTACGACGTCATCGAATTGAAGCTTAAGGAGGCGGGTAGGAATTCAACTCTTGTATTTTTCCCACTATATTCACCAATTCTTCGGTGACATAAGCCAAATTGTTGAACAATGGGTTCGTGATACGGCCTAGTTCCGACGGAATCCGTAACATGAATTTCAATTGGGATAATAACGGCACGATCAGTATTAATTTTTGGAAAATCTCTCAAACTCAACAGCGTAAGAGCAATCAAATCTCCAATGTGAACAAACGCCACTTTGACTCTATGATTGTCTAATAAAGGAGTGTAAAATTACTATTTAACAGAATGTAATTATTATTCCATAAATGATAGTCTGAAAAATATATTTATTAGTCTCTGAAACCACTAGATGGATATTTTATCGCTACATCTAATATGGAACAAAAAAAAACATAATAAATTTTTGCACATCTGATATAGGCTTTCGGGCTGCAAAGTGAATATAATTTTGTCTTAATATTTCATTTTGTCATTTGGTGATTGGACTAAGAAACCATATTATATTTTTCTAACCTAATTTAGCTTTTCTGTTAACCGCTTTATTTTAACAAAGTCAAAAACCATATATTTACTTTTGGTTTAAATCAAGGTTTGGAACATTTTTCAATTATTTCATTTTTTTCCACTAAGAAAAACTTTTAAAAAATCACCTTCACGACGAAAATTAAGTATATTTTCAATTAATTTAATATACATGATAGTTAAAATAAAAAATTTTAAAAGAGTTGTTTTTTAATATAACAAGATAAGACATTATTCCTGGTTCAAGAAAAATAACCTGTTCGGGAATTTCTAAAAATATTCCCTTCATCAGTAGATTATGAATATTTAAGGATCAGAACGTTATTCATTTTCTCATTATGAAAAATAATTAGTTACGGTACTTTAATAAAGAATTATAAATATCATAATATAATTCATAATATAAGTATGAATGACTGAAATTTTTTATTATTTATATAGAGTTTACATATAAATATGATATATATACATGTGGCAGAATGCTGCAAAAATGACCTTTAAAAAGCGATGGATAAAATTTCTCGGCTCTTTTTTACATTATTCGCTTTAGTGAAAAGAAAACTTTTCTTTAAAATTTCTATATTGTTAAAGAAAATAGTGGTAAATGATTGTAAGCTTTTTTAGAGGCTAATTTATATATAATTTTGCTACGTTTTAAGAAATAGGTACATTTTTCTGAAATGGCCGAAGTATAAAAACGAAACAAGACCTGTAAAGCAAGATTTGAACTTTTAAAATCATAGAATATAGAGTATGGAACTAGATAAGAGTTTTACATATGGTGAAAATTCATGATAATAGAAATGTTTTTTAAGTCCTTAAAAAAAGTTAATAAATTCAGGTCACAGATTCTCATTGGAAACTATACCATTGGCAGTCTAGGATTTTTTTTTCATTAAAAATTTTCATTTAGTTCTTACTAAGGAAATCTTATGAATTACGTAGAAGACAAATAGAAAACAGTATGAGAAATTAAGAGGAAGATGAAAGAAAAATCTAAAAAGTTTTTTACCCGAATTCTGATGTAGAAAAAAAAATTACCCTTAAATATTGAAATAAAAAGGCAGTAAAATACAAATCCAGATAGATTTTATCGAAAAGTTCACAGTAACACCTTTTCGTAATGTATAAGCATAAGATCGAATGTATGAGCATTAGAATGTGCACTTTCTTTCTTAAGCCCGAGAATCTACAGTTATTTTTAAATTGACTGCATTCATTTTCTGCTTGATAAATTTTAAAAATTTTAAAAGGAAGAGAAATTAAAATATTTCAATACCTGAAGAAAATGAGCAAATTTAAAGCTAAATTTTTTGTTTTTTTATGCCTTGCATTTTGTGCCGTAATAAAGTGAATAGTTTAAAAAGTGATGGAACCTAATGTCTCTACTCAGGAATAATTAGAATTTAAGCATTATTTTAAAATTGGTCAAGTTTTCAAATTTCGGTTTCCGTAAACATTCTAAATAAATTTTTTTAATTCCTTTTCTGTTTATAAACACATAAAAAATTCTTTTTTTACTTTTATAAGACATGTATATTGAATTTCGTGTATACATTTTTCTGATTTATTTCAATGAAGTTATTACCGATGATAAAAATTTGTTTTGAAAGTTATTTTTTCTTAAAAAGTACAAAATATGTTTGGTGGAGAGAATACTAAAAAATTTTATTTCAAAAATTTTTTTGGAAAATTTAATACTTTCATCCTTTTCCAAACATTGCCGGTTTTGGGAAGTTTTGAACAACAAAATACTTTTAAAAAAAGAATTAATTGATTTTTAGATTATTAAAAAGAGTTTTATGTCAATATATTCAATATAATAAAGTTTCGAATACAAAATGCAATAATTATTATTATTATATTTCTTGCTTTTCATATCTATTCAAGTAGTTGAAATTTATTTATGATACAAATGTTTTAAAATAGGTGTCCAAAATTACTTTAAAAATAATAAATGAATGTTGTGACTTAAGCTATGATGGTAATATCGCATTTAAAATGTAAAATAATAGATATCTCTTTTTGAAAGATCTGATTTGATTCCATTTTTATGAATCTTTGCAAACAAATTAAAATTATTGAATTTTTTTAAAAAATAAAGTTAAAAGTTTGTGTAAAATATGCACTAACAATGATAAAAAAAATATAAATTTTTATATTATCACATAAGGAATGAAAGTTCAGTAAGTGATGAACGTGAAACAGAAGAAAGTAAAATTAAAATAGTGAGTGAACGAGTGTGAGAGATAAAATCGAAAATTTTGGAACAAATGAAACATAAAAGCTCTATCGCTGTACAGGCAAAGTATCCCGAATTTGCGTCAGGCCTGTGTCTAATGTCTTTTTGATGCGGTGAAATCTTCTGTGGTGGAAAATTTCTGCGACCAAAGTCTTCAAAGACTTAGGTTTATGGTCTAATGGCAAAAGCG
Source organism: Ricinus marginatus (assembly GCA_028565995.1). Classification (NCBI taxonomy): domain Eukaryota; kingdom Metazoa; phylum Arthropoda; class Insecta; order Psocodea; family Ricinidae; genus Ricinus; species Ricinus marginatus. The sequence goes on from JAOWBB010000005.1 coordinate 986,707, forward strand.
ACTTGTGCTATTCCACATCTCATCGCCTCTACACATCTTTAGTACAGAGTATCGTAGCACATCCAAATAATAGGATTTGGCAGCGACAGAAAACCAAATCTTGACCTTTCTTCCTGTGTGGTGATCAGCAAGGATCAGGCATTCTAGGGTCCACAGATGGGGCTTTCTGATGCCGGTGAACGACAAAAGGAACAATTTACAGCATCGAGCCCTGTAAGATGTTTCACGCTATACGCTGTCTGTAGGCATAGGCAACACATTTCTGAGAATGAAGGACAACCACTCTCAGACACGTCTCGTGAGCATGACTTCGGTCTTACCGCAGTTGAGCTGTCGCTGTGTCCAGGAGCAACATTCGGCATTGCATCTGGCATACAGAACCGAGAATGTCGACGGCTGTCCAAACGACATTTGGTCGGATCTCGCGATGCTTAAGAGGTGACTCACAATACGGGAATGCCAGATCGAGGGACTCTGTGGATGACATGCCGAAACTGGCACGTGAGTCCGTTACAGGTCCCTTGGGCTTCAGCATGTCTGAACTTCCACGACAAGATGTTGCTGTGCTCGGTAGAATATTAACGTAACGATTATTTGATCTATGATTATTCTCGATATCCATTTACTAGTTGTTAAAATCCATGGGAAACAAATATACTGATCGCGAAGGTTTCTAATCTGAATGATGATTATTTTAACTTCAGCAGTTTACTTCAATTTTTAGTTTAAATTTTTAGGTGATGTTACAGTCACTCAAATTGAATTTTTATTTCTTTCAGTTGGAAATAATGCCGACGTAAATCTTTTAGAGATTCAATGGAGAAGGTTAGGTAATGGACATGGATGGTGAGGTGAAAAGTAGCAAATTCCTAATTAGCCAACCGGCCAGTGTACATAGCTATTCAAAATTAAATAAATCTGAGAGTCCAAGAACGCATACATCGCCCACCAGCATTCTTAGAAAGTTTCCACATAGCTTAAGACATGACCAGAAGCACCAGACGAAAATCAAAAGAAACAGCTCTCCGGTTGCCATGGTCATAATTGGCGATGCGGTGAAAAATGAGAAAAAGTTGGACAGGGACGTGAAATCCTGGTGCCTCGGCGACAGCAACGAAACCAATTCCAAGTCTACGGAATCAGTGGCATTTTCAGCTACGGTCGAATGCAATTTTCCTTCAAAAGAGCACTTTTGCGACTATCCCGCTGCGAGAAGTTTAATAGGAACCGAAACGAAAGGTTCGAACGACGGGAATCCGATCCGTCCCTTTCGGGAGTCGCCATCGTGCAGCATAAACTGCACTTCAAACAAAAATAAATCCGTCCACAAATCGAGCAATGCTAAAGAAAACTTAAACGTATCCAAAAAAGATGTAGTGTTGTCTTTTTCACATGCAGAAAGGGGAAACATGTCGCGTGAGTTTCCAGAACAGCAGCAGAGTGACAAACTTAAAATAGGTTCACTGAAGAAATTGTCTGTGATTAATAATTCTCTAAACGAATTTAAGAATTTTAATGATAATTTTTGGTGCAATAGTGCAGGTAAAATATCAGGTTTCGATAACAAAATACTCTCCCCGGTACATAAATCTACTCCTAATCTGCTACGGAGTGAACCTTTTAGTGTATCGGGCTCCGTATCCCAACCCGAATGTATCTCGGATCGATTGGGCAGAATCGAATATTTTGGTGGAAAAAAAGCATTGACTGATGATCTAAATCAAAATACCCCACACAATTTTCGAAATCATCAAGTGCCTTTGAAGGGGAGTGATTCACTCCCGCAATTGAACTATAAGTATCGAATCATTCATTCCATTCTACCAAAAATGAACAGAGCTTCGTGCAGATCTCACGAAAATTTGGGCGGCACCAGGAGAAATCCGCCGAAAGGATATGTTAGAGCCGATCCTCGAATGAATTCAAATTTGCTGTTCAACGGAGTTAATCGCAGTGATTCCTATCGTCTGCTGGGGAACCCGAATCCCGAGGAACTCGGCGATTTGTTTTCAGTGCGACCAAAACCCATAAAAGTGAACTGTAAGAATGATGTGATGCGGCTGGAGGACGAGAGTGAAAGGATTAGTTTAATTAATGGTCAACCAACAATAGTTGTCCAACCTCAAAGCACCGAAAAGGAATTTGAAAAGTGTGCATCGGTCAAGGAGGCAATGGAAATGATGCCGAATTTGAAAAGATTAACGGAACAAAAACATGGTACGGGGTGTCCGGGTAAACACAATGTCGGAGGTACTCGCGTACCTCCTCCGAGCATTTCCTGTCCGATGACGACGACAGACGCTTCGTGTTCCGGAAATTGTTCTACCTTTAATTCTCCCGCAATATGCGACCAAGATAACGACGAGGAAAGCTTAGTTTTCAAAAAGTGCGATACAATATATGCTTTGACGGACCTGTTTAGAACGGACTCTAGTCTGCAGATAGAACCGATGAAGGCCATCAATCGACTGCGAGTGCCACCGAACCCTTTTGGAAGCAGCGCGTCGAGGATGTGCTCCAGATGCAGCAGCTTATTGTCAATGGCCAGCTCTTCTAGATATTCTTTAAATACCACAGGAAGTGGATTCATTCCCTGCAGTCCTTCGGAAAAAGAATTGGAACCTATCATGTTGTGCAAGCTGTGTTTATTAGAAGTACCACTTAGTCAGTCCATCGATATTAATCATTGCGGATGCACCTTTTGCAGAGACGTAAGTTCAAACATAATATTGTGTAACAGTTTAATAAATATTTTGATTATGTGCCATTTTTTTCGTAAACTTACACTGGTCCTTTACCCTTGTCTTGCTTGCCCAAAAGCTTTCGTTAAAAGAAGTTTTAACTGTTTAAAATTCTTTCACCGCGTGCATTCGGTTGACTCGTTTACGTAATGTGAAAAGTAATGTAAATTTACTTTTATTAATCATATATCTGTTATTACTGTAGTTTCTTTTCTGTCTCCGTTTTAAAGTGTTAGTTTTAGTCTTCGCTAAAGATTAAAAAAAATATACCTTAAGAAAAAACAAATTATAAATTCTTCCAAAAATTTTTCTCATGAATTTATTTCTTAATTTTTTTGTTAATTTTAAAAAGAAGAGATTCTGATCAACTTCCACAGATCCGAGCGACTCGAAATCTTCATCTTGAACTGGAATAAATAAAAATAAAAAGTCCTGAACAAGATCTGAGAGCATCACATCTTGCACCGATGCAATTAATTAAAATTAAAGCACCGCACCCAAACAGCAGGAGACCGCTTGGCTTATGTCGGCCAACAGCCTCCGAATTGCTCTTGTGACGGTTTGAAAAGCAGGAAAAATCCGTCTGTGACTTCTGTTAAGGTGATTCAGATGGTTCTGCGTTACAGTCAGGATTCAAATGCATCCACACCTCTGCAGTTATGTTGATTTGTCCAAGGATCTAAAAATCTAACAAATTATAAAGTGCTAGTTGAAATTTTGAAGGCCTCCACTTTCAACAAAATTAACTGGAGATGGCGTTGTCCGTCGTTCTGTACCCAACGCCCTCTAGAATATTTTTCCATCATGAGTACACGCAGTTTTTAAAATATTTTCAAATGTTACCTTGTATTTATATTTATTAAGCATAGACTTTCACATATTATTTTGTTTCTATTAATTACTTCGCATTCGTAATAGCCGTACAAAATTTATTACTATTTATATTATGAAGTTCTGCAATCCACCGGTAAATATTTGAAAAGGCATTCTCTCCTGTTCGGTATGATTATCTTAATATCAGTATTTTATTTCGCTTTTTTTTTGACTGGGCAAACAGATTTGGAATTTAATTAGTTTTGGAATTATTCTGTGTTTTCCTGTTGTTGCCTCGAAAGATGGTGAATCGATTACGTCCATATTTTTTCTGATTTTTAAATGCTTCTTTTAACATTTATAATTTGTTACAATCAGTTCGGTTCCTTTAGAAAACCCTCAGGGAATTTTGGTTTACAGTACGAGCAAATTTTAAATCTTCTTCGAGATAACTATAAATAGGTTTTTCGTGCTATTATTTTAATTCATTTTCATCGTATCGTTAAAATATAAAAATTTCGTCGTAATTTGTTAAAACCTATAGCAATTAGATCGAATTATTTTTTGGTTACTCGGTTCGTCGATATGTGCGAATGAAGAGCCATTAAAACTAAATTTCTCGTAGCTCATCTCAATATGTTAATTCTGTTGTCGTAACCTTTTAAAATTGTCCTCAAAAGTCATCTTTTAACGACGACCTTTCTTATATAAAAGAAAGAATCCATCTGCGATACGAGACGGGGAACAAGTCAAATGAAAAAGTTATGAAATGACTTATAATCTCCCGGTCATTGCGTGAATTCTTCCCTGCCCGGAAAGAAGTATACAACTCTGCTACTTCTCATTTTTAGCTAAAGAATTAAAGATTTTTTTATTTATTTATTGATTTAATTGCTTCAATTTTTGGACTTTCGATGTTGTTACTATTTTTTCAGAAGTAATGTTTTTATAACGTAAGTTGGGGCTTCTGGTGAAACTAAAGAAAGAAAATTTATCCACGTTGCCAAACAGCATGTAAACACATTAAAAGGCGAAAGATTCTCTACAAAAGAAATCTCAAATGTTAAGATTAAGGATAGTGATGACAATCATGCAATTGTCAAGAAACATTACTTTTTGAGGCATCCTATATTGAAACCGAAGCATCTAGAAAAAAATATTTGTTTTTTTAAGCCCTTTTTCAAGACTTCTGAAGAGAAAAAAATTATTTTGATGTGTTTAAATAACATGTGAACAGTAGTTTTAATTCGAAAATAAGAGGAGAATTTTCCAGTTTCTTCCTGTAATTATTTTTTTCTTAGGATTTTTTTTTGCGCAAAGAAAACTGAATTGGACCGATATGTTATCGGAGAATGATAGCAAAAATGCAGTTAAATATTGCTGATTAACTCTGGTTTTAGACCCGTAAAAGTCTGGTTTGTAACCATAGTTTTCTTTAAACGAGGTGTGTTCGAACCCGTGGCTCTTGTGCCTGTAACTTCTAAGATATTAATGAATAAGACTCGACATTAAAATGTAAACTTTTTTTTTTAATATTGGGACTTTTATTAATCTGTTTTGTTTTTGCTTGTTTTTTTATTTATGAGCGGTCACAAGCAGGTTATTTTTTTTTTCTGCAAATAGGGCCATGAAAGCCTAATGATTGTGAACACTCAACTTTAAAAGTTACACTGAAAATGTAATGTTGTAATAAATTGTTTATAAGATAAAACTTCTTCCAGAAAACTGAAAATTAATGTAAAAAACATTTCTTACAATTGAGATGGTGTACATATGTTTGTAAGAGTCGATAGATTTACGATATAAATGGTAATAAGTAACTGTTTAAAAGTAATTTTACTATTACATAAGCGTCTGAAATAATTAAAAGTATCATACTTATATATTAGTAGTCTTTTTTCAATTACATGCTTCACTGTTTCCTATACTCAATACGAGAGCTTTCGAATTTACGATTCAATATTATTAAAAAAAGGTTTCTTTTTCGATTACACAAGTTTTTGCTAAAATGAAGAATTTTTCATTTTTAGTGTATGAGGCTGTACGTGGAATTTGAAATCCAAGAAGGTGCCTACGACATATCCTGTCCGGACGCCCAATGTCGCAAACAAGGTATCATTTCGATCGACGAAGTGGAAATTCTCGTCACTACACAAATGATGGAGCGATACCTTCGTTTTCGACTGAATCACGAAGTAGATCTGGACAGGAATAGAACATGGTGCCCAAGGGCGGGGTGCGAAACTGTTTGCAACATTTGTCCGAGAGAGAAGTGCTCTCCCACAAGTGTCCACTGTCCTACCTGTGATTCCGACTTCTGTTCCAACTGTAAAAATCCCTGGCACTGGGGCCTCACCTGCGAGGAGAACTCCAGAAAACTAGCGAAGGAGGGTCGTTCCGATTTTATGGAGCCCGGAATTCCTTTTGACTCGGAATTGATCAAATCCTGCCCGATGTGCAATGTTCCCATTGAAAAAGATGAGGGATGCGCTCAGATGATGTGCAAGAGGTGCAAACACGTCTTCTGTTGGTATTGTCTCGCTTCATTGGACGTAAGTTGCTGGTTCTTATTGATTCGCTTTTCTTATTGTGCCTCGAATAACTCAAGTCTTTTTTAAAATTTAGATGTACTAGACCTTACTACTACCTATGCATTTAATATCCTTTTCCATGTATTAAAATACTAAAAATCCGATTTTCAGAATCGTTTTCTCTGCTTCTTATGTTTTGGCAAGTACACTTTTCTGGTTCTCTTGAAATTTGTTTAATTGAAAGGACTGAAGTTTTGCGTATATTAGTGAAACGTTTGCTTTAGTTCAAATAAAATGAGCAAAGCTCGGTTATCTTTGCATCCGAGTTTACTGGATACATCATATTTTTACTTCGGACTTATGAAATCTAAAGAATTTTCTGCGGAAAGAAGTGAGATAACTGCTTAAGAGTTAATAAGAAGCTTAACGTGCATACTGGTTAACTATTGTCTGACCCGACCGATCTGCTCTTTACCCCGAGTAGCACGTTCGTTACGCTCAAAAATAAAAAAAATTTTTTAAATTCTTTCAAATTTCGGAAACATAAATAAGAAATCACAAAAAGTATTAAAGCCATAAAACTGACAAGCCAAAGAAATTTTAAATGTGTAGGAAATTACTCAGATGTGCAGGAGAGGAAATCATTTCCATCTTATGCTTTGATAGTTTATTCCTTTTAGGACGACTTTTTGCTCCGGCACTACGATAAAGGACCTTGCAAAAACAAACTGGGACACTCGAGGGCCTCGGTGATATGGCATAGAACGCAGGTCATCGGCATATTTGCCGGTTTCGGAATTCTTCTGCTGGTTGCAAGTCCTTTGCTGCTGGTCGCTGCACCGTGCATCGTCTGCTGCAAGTGCAGGGTGTGCAGTGGCACGAAAATGGATCCCGATGAGGATTTACCCGAGGAATCGGGCACGTGAAAGACGCTCGGGGCGGATTGCTTTTCGAAGTATTTTTCGTTTTCTGTCCCTTATATTGCGGTTTTAAACTTGAAATACTTGACTGAGCATTACTAGTCGGAATGTTAAAAATATTTATTAAATTTAAATGAAAAAATTCTTTCAATTGAAATTTGAAACCTCAGAAGGAAAATATTTTTTTTTTACTTTCGGTAGTCATACGAAAATTATTATTAATATATTTATCTAATTTTAATAGAGATTCAAGAAGATAAAGTGTTTTGCATATGGTTAACATTGCTGGCTATATTAAGAATGTGAATTGGAGAGAAGCGATTGCTTCACAGAAATACTTGCCTGTTAATTCAGTTATTATTATTTCAGATCTTTTTTTAGTGATATGTCTAAAAATAATTTGTACAGTATGATGTGAATATTATTTCTTTTCAGAATTAAATACCAATGAAATATAAATAAAAGCAAGATGAACTTTAGATAAAATTTTATACTTTTAAAAAAGAAGAAGAAAGATAAATCACACTGAATAATTTTTTTTTCTCTGCCCAACTTCTTAAAGGGCAAGTTACCCGAAATTTCCTGCAGTTTATTAATGTAAAATAAAATTTCAAAATCGGGTTAATTTCAAAATCAAAATTAATGTTTAAATTTATGTTAAAAGAAAATTTATGACGGATTATTGTCATAAATTCAACATTTAACGTTGGCATAAATATTTAAACTTGATTGATCTCAGTCTGGTCTGAGATCGAAAAAAATAAGATATGACAATTAAAAGAAAAGACATTTCAATAGTGTTCGATGAGAGTACATGGCACTTCCAGTCGAATGTCAGGATATAGATGTAGAATTTGAGTGAACGGAAACTACAACGACATGCAGGACTTACGATCCTTCATCAGCGTCAAATCTGTGTCCAGCGTTGCTTCTCAATTCGCCGATTTATCTGCGTTTCTGCTCCATTTGGCAGTCTCGAAAAGATTTGTGCTGTTTGAATGCTGCTGTAAGGTTATCGGCTTTAACAGAAACGTAATACTTTTTTGTCTAAGTCATTTAAAAGCCTCGGTATCGACAAGAGTCAAAACTTGTTCGAAATTGGTGGAAAACTCTCCGAAAAACTTTTGATTTGCATAGTACTGAAACATGCAAAATACTCGATTCACTTTTTCGTTTGTCGCACAGTAAACTCGTCTGTCACTTGCGGCCGAAGTCGAGTGAGACCATCTGATTTGAACCGTACCTAAGAATCTGCCCTTGCTGATGGTTTTATTACAATTTTCACATGCACTAAAAAGAGAGTGAATAATAAAAAGTGAGAAATCATCCACCTGTGATGTTAATGGAAATTGTTAGTTGCAATCGTTGAATAAAGCTTGGGTGGTCGGGGAAACGGATGTTAATGAAAAATAATTTTGTACATTAAATTTTTTATTAAAATTATGAAACGACTAAAATCATTGCAAAGAGGTGCTTTTGGCAATGGCAGCGTTATTAAAATTTTAAATTTTTATTGAATTTTTTTGCTTCAGAACTGAAGTAAAAACTAAAAAAACACTGGTCAACGGATTGTAACCTTTGCGTATGCGGGCGATGCGAATGCGTCTCTGCTGCAGAGGTGGTTAACACCGTGGAAAACTCGTGTCCTCAGCCTTAGAACTATTCGGACTCGCAGTGTCGCAGAAAAGTTCAGCTGCATTAATTCGGAACATTGACGGTAATTTTAAAAAAATCAAAATCATTTATGTAACAGAAAGGTTCGAGATGCCTCGCTTCCAAGGTACATGGGTTTAACCGCCACCGAGTAATAGAGTGATAGACCCATACTTCCTGCCGTCACTTCACTGTTTCCCTTTTGGAAGCATCTGGTGCTTGCATAAATCGTTTTCGGTATGAAAGTGGAATAATTCCTGCTTTGTCATATCCTTAAAACTACCATAACTGGGGCAGCTCCTACGATTTCGGATATCTTATAGCTTTTTAAAAACCTCATTCGGTTATGTTTACTACTGTAAACAACATTTCTAGTCAGTATTTGAAAAGGTAAAAAATTTACGAAATATATTATAAATAAGATTGGGCTACAGAAGGAATTAAAATATCTGATGTGTGTGAACAAATGTTATGCGATGACTTCAGTATCTATGAAAGATGCTGTCCAGAAAATTTATTAACAATGTAAAAGAGTTAGTGAAGTACCACATGAACCTCACTGAAGGAAGGAAACATGAAAATGCTTTTTGCTTTTAATTTTTATAATTTCTCATATATTTCAAAAGTCTTGCAACAATTATTTTTTTTCTCTAAGAATGGCATGGACGCAAAATTTTTAACAGGCATCTGTTACGGCACATCCCTTTAAGGCCTTTGATGATTAGCAAGTTCTGAGTTTGCTAATCTAAGTTGAAAATAATAAATTCTTCTTTTTAATGTTAAATTCGTGATGGTCTTAGTAGTCATTTCAGGTGGTTGGCATTTCCGGCCTAAAATACTGCTCCAATTTTCTGCTTCCTTTCTAACTGTAAAAATGTTGATAATCTCAAAAATCTTAATATTTCAACATTTTCTGTCGCATCCCATTTTACATTGGCAAATTTTGAAAACTGTAATTTATTTTGTTATGCATTTTTTAAGGTTTTTTTACCTGTCAATGTTTTGGACGTGGATAAAAAACTGCATTCGTCATGTTTCTCTTGATCAACAGTGCAAATAAATTTATAAAGTCTTTTATGAGATTTTGTTTTTTTTCTTACGATTTAATTCTCAACCCCCAAGTTGAAATCAATAAGGATTAATTATGAAGATAAACGTTTTAACGATGAAACATACGTAAATTTCAGTTTAAACCCCTTGCATCTATAAATTTTGTTTTCACAAAATAATCCATAAACTTCATTTACATTTGAGAAAATGCTGAAATTTTTCAGTTAAAGTAATGAAGGTTTTTAAAAATGAGAAAGTGCGTTATAAAAAAAAGATCCTCTCATGTTGAAAAAAAGTAAATTTAAAAATCTGCGAGCAGTAAATTTTTATTTTGCGTGGTACTAACAGCGAATGAGAAATCCATAGAGAATGTAACTTTTCCGGTAAAATGCAGAGCCTCCTTGATTAAACGTGTTCTTCCGGTTTCTTTGAGGAAGAAATACGTGTAAGTACTTCACTCTCATAACTTTATGTATTTTAATCAAGTTTTTGGATTTATTTACGTTCTTTTCTTGAATGGAAACATTTATGTGAATCTATATTCTCGGAAAAGCAACATTTTCTCTGCGCTATCTTTAGGTTAGCGTATTTAGCGTTTCTTTTAATGTCGTTTTAGATCATGGCGGACGCTGCACCAGCCCGTGGTAGAGGTTTCGGAAGAGGTGGAGGTAAAGAAGGTCGAGGAGGCTCTCGTGGTAGAGGTAATTTTTAATTAAAAACCCAAAATAAGATTTGTTCTTTCGTTATTCCTTTTTTCAAGTGTAATTTTGTGTCAGAAGGAACCCGTGCCTCGTGGTTCTTTCAACGCTTGCATAGTAATATCAAGTATTTCATAGATCACTTCTGTTATTTTTAATTTTACTAATCTAAATACTTTCCTTTTTAATCTAAACCAATTAATTGCTGTACTTCACAGGCAGAGGAAGAGGGCGGGGACGTGGACGTGGTAAAGAAGCAGAAAAAGAATGGGTGCCTGTGACAAAGCTTGGAAGGCTAGTCGCAAATGGGAAAATAACGAGGTTAGAAGAGATTTATCTTTTTTCATTGCCAATTAAAGAATTTGAAATTGTGGATTTTATAATTGGCTCGGCACTAAAAGACGAAGTATTGAAAATTATGCCTGTACAAAAGCAAACAAGGGCTGGACAGAGGACGAGATTCAAGGTGAATAGAAATTCAAAATTTCGATGCATTTTTAATCTTCCTTTTCATTCTGTAAAGTTTTAAAATGTCGCAGGCTTTTGTTGCTATTGGTGATGCTAATGGACACATTGGACTTGGAGTTAAGTGCTCAAAGGAAGTTGCAACAGCTATAAGAGGTGCCATAATTTTGGCCAAATTATCAGTTGTACCTGTTCGAAGAGGTTATTGGGGGAACAAAATAGGAAAGCCTCATACTGTGCCCTGCAAGGTTTGATACATAATTTTACTGATAAATTTCACTGAATTTTTATATTTTTTAAAAATGATTTTTAATTTTGAACAACTTCTGGCCAATAGCTTGACTTGGAAGTGATGGAATTATTGCAGAATTCTTTAAAATAGTTAATAACAGTTTTTTTCAAGTATTCAAGCAAATCAAATATAATAGATATATATATGTACGTACAACTACAATATTTGACTTATGATGATAATGTACCATTATGATTAAAATGATTTCATTTAACATGCACTACCAACTGAAGTCAACTTTAAATAATGTAGTATTAAAAAAGAACACCTACTTAAGCTGTCATTTGATATATGAATTCATAAAATGGATTATAGGTTACTGGGAAATGTGGATCAGTTCAAGTTAGATTAATTCCAGCACCCAGAGGAACAGGCATTGTAGGTGCACCTGTACCAAAGAAGCTTTTGCAAATGGCTGGCATTGAAGATTGTTATACATCAGCTCGTGGATCAACAGGCACACTTGGGAACTTTGGTTAGTTTTTAAACATTTTAAATTTTAATCTTTTATTGTGCCCTTGTGAAAAACTCATGGTATCATACATTTTTATATTTTCAGCTAAAGCTACCTATGCAGCAATTGCTAAAACATATGCTTATCTGACTCCAGACTTGTGGAAGGAAACAGCTCTGACAAAGGCACCCTATGCAGAATATGCAGACTACCTTGCTAAAAATCATCGTCCAATTGTAGGAGGTCGGTCACAAAGTGAATTGTAAACTGCATTCCTCTCCACAATTAAATTTTTTTCTGAAATTACTCTGTATTTTTTTAAATAGTTGTATTCATTCATAATTTGCTTTTTGTTGAAAATTCACTGCTTCTGATTTTCTTATGAAATACTTATGCAGAAATCAGATTTAAAACTATCACAACTGGACATTTGATGAGAATTGTTTGTTCCAGTGAAAGAAGGGCCAAATGTTTGCAGTTCCCCCATAGCTTTAAAAACTGGAATTTTGTAGGTCACAATTACAGTTTTAAGGACTAACCTTATATTTTATGATTTTATCAGTGTTAAAGAAATAGAGTTCAGGTAATTGATGAAGGAGCTAGCTTATTAAATTGAAATAGGAAGGATTTTAAAGAAATCCAAGACTTCTACTACAGTCCCATTATTGCTGTTGTATGCTTGTAATTCATTCAAAATTAATGTTTCAGTAATGTACATCACTGGTAAATCAATATTTATTCTTAAAGATAATATTCATAAATTGTTGATTTTAAAATTCATTTTCTCAGAGTGAAAGTCAAACCTAAACTGACTAATCTACATATGGAATGGAAAGTAGAAAACTTCACCATTGCAAATGTAAAGAGGATAACTGCAGAACAACTTTAAGCCTCAGGACAATAATTCTTCTTAAAGTAGTACAAGGAACTTTCACATCTGTATTTACAATTATAGCAAAAGCAAAAGAGCATGAAATATTTAAAGATTTTTAAATGCTGCAAAAACAACTATTTACTGCTTGTCACAACCTTGTAACATCGCAATTAGATTTATGTTTTCTATCAAAAAAGTAAAGGAAAATTTTTGAGTAAAAGTAAAGAAGTCAAAATCTTATAAACCATTAATTCAAGGAAATGATAAACCAGGAGCTCCCAATTTGATTTAAGCTAGTCAGTCGGCAAAATGACAAATGATAAATGGTATAAGCATAAAGAAAAGCATGAATTCATTATTACCGGGGAAGAGTTAAAAGCTCTTTGCTTCAGCCTCAAGCTGAAGTCGCCCAAGGCTTCATTCGCTTCATTGTTTTCGAACGTTTCCTTTTCGTACTGAAAACTGCACCAAATGCCTGCCCATCGAATTTCGACTTTCACCCTGGCCGCATCAAGGTTTAATACCGAAACTTAATGTTGTTATTATTATTATTATTATTATTATTATTATTGTAAAAAAATCTGCAATATATCTTACCTAACCTGCCAACGTAATGAACGCGCCAGAACGTTAATGGGTAAAATTGCCAAAAAAAAGCGATAAAAGAAATATTTAAGGAAAGGAAACCCCAACAAATAGTCCCTAAAGATCAGGAATAGAAACTGAGGGTAATGACTTTTCAAAATTATGAATTTAAAAAAAAAATTTTACATGCATAAAAATTGCGTCTATATTGGTCATCATCAATCGACATCTACGCATCACGTGAGATTATCCTGGTGGCCAAGACATTTGACGACCGCCTAAAACATGTATGTGTAAATGGTAGACACTCTGGCATCCCTCTTTTCCATCGTTGATCACGGTTCGAAATCCACTGTGCAATCCTTTTTTGGCTGCCAATTCTTTAGCTACATACAGCAAATGTCCCAAGAGCTGCTGATCCTCTGCTTGGCTCCGCGAAAGCTGAGTGATAGGTTTCCTCGGAATTACCAGAAAATGCACTGGCGCCTGCGGATTTATATCGTTAAATGCAACGCACTGTTCGTCTTCATATATAAATGTGCATTGTATTTCTTTGCGCAATATTTTCCCGAAAATAGTATCACCGTCAGGCTTCGCGACCTGGGCCTCCAGCACTTCGTCGGCCATCTTCTGCAACTACACTGCTGTCGATTGGCTCATCGTTTTCCTATTTTAACTTGACTTTAGCTATCGAGAGCGAGCGAATAATTGGCTGCCACGGAATTCCCTTTTCACTATGAAATAAATGTTTATTCATAGAAATAAATAAATTATTTTTTACGAAATAAATTGAATTTGGAGAGGTTGTTATCGATCGGATTTTGCATCTCGAAGGCTTTTCGAGACGAGGAAAACAAACACAAAATGTCTTCTGGTCAAAATTTATTGCTTAACGAGGAAGCTTTCATATAAAAGTTATCATTGTATTTTAAAAAAGTTTAAAGTGATACAAACTGAAGATGCAGAAAACGTATGTAATGGGGAAAATTCTTCCGAAAGCGTTGGCGAAAACTATTGTCGTCTGTCCAAAATTGAATTTATCGAGTACGAACCAAATGCTCGACTCGTTCAAAGTGCAGGATTTGAAGGATTTCGACGAGCGCGTAAAAAACAGTAAAGTCCCAGTCATTGTGGATTTTTTTGCCAAGTAAGTTAGCATTATTCTGCTTCGCTTAAAACTATCTATTCGAAATGTCACTGATATGCTTTTCGACTTTTTAGATGGTGCAATCCGTGCAGAAAACTTACTCCGCGACTGGAGAGTATAATCGCCGAAAGAAAAGGAAAAATTATGCTGGCGAAGGTTGACATTGATGAAAATACGGAATTAGCCCTTGATTATGAGGTACTTTCAATGCGATTATTCACAATATTATTTTCTTTTGCATTTTTGCTCTGTTAACGTGAATAAATTATTCACTAATTCTGGGTTTTCTTTAAACAATTTTCTCATCTGTATGCAGGATTTTCTGTATACCTGCGCTGATTTTCACTTTGTTTCTAAATTGAATTTACATATATTTTTTAATATAATATACAGTAAAAGAGAAATATCTAAAACATGAGATGTGGTTGAAAGTGATTTGAATAAAAGTTAGTGTTATTAATTTATTGACACCAAAAAAAAAATATCATAATTCTTTTATAGTATTTAAATATTATTTAGGTTGAATCATTTAGGTATTTAATTCAATTTATTGATAAATCTCTGATGTTACAGATCATTAAAAAGGTAACAGATTGTTAAAAAGGTTGAACTTTCACAATGCTGGATCTAGAAAGCAAAATGTAGCTTTTATTAAAAGAATTTTTTTCTCTTGAAAGAAAATTGTAAATATTTTTCTAGTTTAATGAAAGTGTGTTAATTAATGAGTCTTGTGAGAATGTTCTGGAAGGCTTTTTAAGATGAAACACTGTTTTGAAAGTAACTGTATCTCTGAGTATTAGCATAAACATGATAGAAATTTTGACAAATGAAAAATGAAAAGCACAGACTTAAAACTGAAAACTTGTGACACTATTTTCCTTGTCCCTCGCTGCTTTGTTATTGTATTATCATTCTTAAAAATTCAGTGCTTTCAATATTTTACACATTAAATTTTGCATTTAATTTAAAGAGTGAAATTATGTTCCACTTGAATTAATTTAATTTTATTTTTTGGTAAAATACATCTTCCCTTATACATTGATTAGCTGCTGTGAAAACTTTTATTTGCAGGTTGGTTCAGTACCAGTGATTGTTGCTATAGACAATGGACAAGTTGTAGATAAATTGGTTGGACTGCAAGATGAAGACAAGTTGAGAAAATTTGTTGATAAGATTCTTAGTGATGAAAAAGTGCAGTCAGATGTGAAAAAGGTTAAATAGTTTTCCAATATGGACGGCTTAAACTGTATATAGTATTTGTGAAAATGACATGCATCATTAAATGTTTCTTAGTGAAACTTTGGGTCTAGTTTCATGTTTTGTTTATTTAAAAATTCATTATGTTTTTTCAGTTTATCCTAAACCAAAATTTTGTGTTTTCCAAATAAATTTACTTTTACATGAAGAAAAAAGGAATTAAATTTACTTTTTGAAGGATAGCATCGCCTTATTTGGCTTTAGATTACATATTATTATTATTATTATTATTACTATTATTACTATTTCCCACAGATGAAAAAATGCAGCAGTATTTGAGGATCAATAAAGTGGTGCCCTTTGGTCGTAGTTCCAAATTCCCTGGAACGTGTCACGTTCCGTTTTCTTGATCACATCTCCTCGATTTCTCACTTTTTCATTTCGAATTTTGGGAATTGGCGACCGAAAAATGATTCGGTTGCTTTTAATTTCTTTAATTGTGACGGTTTTTCGAAATACATACGCTTGCTATTTGCACATCAAACGAGTCGTCTCTCATTAGCTGCATCCGATCTGATCAGGCAAACAACCGTCTCGGATTGCAGAAGGTGACACTAGCAACCAATCTGTTGGATTCTGGACGACGGTCTGCATCGATTGACGACGCGGCTTCGCTTCCGCTTTTCCAAGATGCCTCCTTTACGGCGAGGCGCATCACCCGGAATTGTCGATCTGCATCCCGGGTAAATCGGTCGCGGAGTTCCTCAAGTGCGTGGAAGCACAATCCGCAGCAGCGTTTTTTTCTTTCACGGAGTAATCGTGAATAATAAAACCAGATGTGAAAGGCCGATTTGAAAACGACTCGCGCTTCGAATGACGACGACGGTTGCTCGATCTGGGACATGGAAATAAATCTCGATTTATCGGCGGGAACAGTGCACATGCCTTCTGCCATGGCAGAAGTGCTAAGTGCACGCAACTTTAAAATCTTACCTGTATTAAATTCACGCGCCGAGGCGAAAACCTGTTTCTTACCGAAACAGATTTTTTCTCCATTTCCTGTTGCCTGATAACCTTCTTCCTCTGAACAGCTGGATCGCATCATAACTCGGTCACAATTTACCATATTTTTTCACCGATTCATCGCGATGTTTCGCAGCTGAGGTGGAGATGCGGTAATTTCATTTAGGTAATATTTTTTTTCCCCGACAAATGGCAGAACGAAAAATCACTGCTTAACTGATACTTTGCTCAGTCCGAGTATGCAAAAGCAAAAACTTTGTTCGTCACAATTTCGATAAAGTCAAGATTCTCTTTTTAGAAAAGAATGACTGAGCCACGCCGACATATATATATGCATATATATGCATGTATGTATGTTTAGTTGACCATGACAACCGACGTTCCACGCAACAAAATTTATTTAAGGATTGCACAGATCAACGATTCGGATAACTTAATAACGTGATGCTGATATTCCGACAGCGAAAGGCGAAGCGCAGTTTGACTGCCAGCCGAGAGAGGTATGTGAGAAGCACGGCCAGAATCTTTCGCAAATAATTTTGCTGCATGCCACTGAAAAATTTTTAAAAAGGAAAGCCATTCGAAAAGACAGCTGAAGAGTAAAAAAATAAGCGTAAACTTCAGATTCATAACTTGAAACTATAATAAAGCCATGATAACGGTCAACCTTAAACATTAATGTTTCAATTCTTGAAAAATTTATTTAGAAAAAAATATAAGATCAATTGATTATTTAAACAAACAACAACATGTAGCAGAAAATTTATTTAAAAACTTCAAAAAAAAAAAAAAAAATATGAATGAATTTTAGTAAAATTCATTTAATTTTTTTGTTTTAACTTATTAATTTGCTTTTTCATATATATCTTAATTAGTATTTTCTTTTGTAATTTCAGTCTTCCTCTTTATTTTCAAATTTTTTTAAATACTGTACATTAATAACCTTAAAATATTTTCTACTTAATAAAAGGAAATCAAATTACTAAAATAATCGGACAAAGTCGATTAACCTAGATAGAGACATCAAGTGCAAATAAAAAAATGAAATTCTGAAAAATACCATTTTTAGAAATAAATAACTGTCGATTATAAATCCAAATTTGATTTCGGTTTAAGGTTTTACTTAAAAAAATTGAAAAAATAGCGAAAAATAATAATTAAAATAACTAAAAAACTATTTTTATACTTTCTGTTTTTTCTTGTCGCCGAATTGCTTTTTTTATATCTTCTATGAATTTTTAATTATACGTCAGTTTTAAATAATCAAATTTCATATTCAGAAACACTGAGGAAAAGAAAAACTTACTAATTTACTAATTTACATTCTCGATAAGTAACTCTGCGTTTTAATTTTTTCGATGTGAAACAAATTTTAAGTAAAAACTTGAACGCAATCAAAAATGAAAACCATCCTAAAAATTTTATGTTTATATAATAATCGAACATATTAAATTTTCTTGAATCATTCACTACAAATTCAAAAAGTTTTTGGTAAGAAAAAAAAAATTACAAAAACCTTAATACAGTGAACTCTTAATTCCACTTGTCACATCAAAACGAACAAGAATTTCTTTATTTAAATGAGAAAGAAAAATAAAAAAAGGAAAATTTTCTTTTTCATTTTCAACTAGCAAAATTCGCATTTTTATAAAACGACATCAACACAGTTGCGCAAAGCTTAATTTCAATAAAAAGCTTTTCAATTATAAAAATGTAACAGATGTAAGGATATTTGCATGCAATCATTTTTACTCATTTAAAATTCTTCATCTTTAGTTACCCCTTCCATTCTATCTTCCAATAATTGTATTCATTTCAAAAGTAAAGTAACAATTACAATTTATTAAGGCAGCCATGAAAAATATATTCTAAAACTTTTTAAAAAGAGAGTATTTATATGTCTTTAGCAAGTTTACAAATACTAAAATCCATAGTTATAAGGTAAATACTATTAATTCAAAATTCTAAAGAAAAACATACATGTACAACTTAAGTTTAAAATATTAGCTTATCTATCAAATTTTAATATTAGAGAGCGTCAGTTAATTATATACCATTTCCCAGAGTACATACGTCTTATTTGAAAATCAGTGTCATCATGAATCTAGTTCTAACTATTATTACCAAATGAAACAACAAATCGAATTTTACAATATCTTTTAAAGTAATAGAAAAAATAAAAGAACTACATTTAATCAGGAAAAAATTTTGGATTTGGAAAAATAAATAAATCCACGAACAGTCAATTAAGTTTAAAAAAGTCTAGACGTAAATGGCACTATTCTTGAAGCGTGACTAAATTAAATTTTCACAACTTCTGGGAAAATTTAAATTAATAATTAAATAAAAAATAATTTCATGTACAGGAAAAATGTCTTTTCCATTTTTAAGAACTGAAAATATCAATGAACTGTGCATACGAGCATTATTCTCCACTAAATCTGATACACATTCTTGTCGTCATTAAAATAAAAATTTACTATGTAACGGTGTAACGTGAAACATTAAAACACCAACTTGAGATAATTGCATTTAACTCATGAACAGAATTTACTGTGCGAAATCAAAGTTAATTTAAAGTAGTGCTAAGCTGATGAATGCTTGGATCGGTGCTCTGCAATGGGCGGTATCCGGTTCATTTCACGTATTTGAATGATTGACCAACCTTCTAATGCCAGCCACTGATTAAAGCAGAAGTTGGTTCTACATTTATTTAAAATTGGATATGCGAAATGTTGAACGCGCACGGGAAAGTAAGGCACTGCGACAATAATAACTTTCGAATTCATTCTTAAGTAAATAATAAAAAGAAATACAATATATCAATAAGAGCTAACGATCATCAAAGAATAAGAAAATAGCAATGATAACGTACAAGATCAAAAATAAAACTTAAAGAAACTGTATATTATTTTTTAGGAAATTCTTCTCGTCTCAAAAACAACTTTAAACCGCGCAGATTTTATTAATACTGTTCCATCTTTGCTCAAATAATTGCAGAAAATTTCTAACTTTAAGAAATATTTTAGTTTTGATTTTTTTTTTAAATTCACACTGAAAAATGATTTTTCATAATTCATTAAGGGATATTTCAACGAACTTTGTTATGGAAAAACATAAAAAGATTCCAATACCTTATGAATTACAATTAATTCGACGCATAAAATAGTCGGTTGAATGAAACAGCCAGAAATTTTAGTTTCAAAACAATATCCCTTAAAAAAAATTGAAGGGAAAAGCTCAAAATGAGTAAAATCACTTTTTAAAAGATTACCCAAACAAATGCTAGCGATACAGCAATATTTTATTTGTTACATAATTGTTACCAAAAAAATGAGATGTTACTGGTACAAATCAAGACTTTCAGAGACGTTTCAAAGTTTTGTCTTGCATTCAAATTTTCAGTGCGACTAACTAATTTTATTTGCCGCGAAAGACAATTATTTATTGCTACGATTGAAAAAAAGTTTTGAGCTCGATAAAACCACTGTGCAAAAATGAGTTAACATTAAGGCAAAAAAGTTCTTTTCTTCATTCATTTTTAATATAAATCTGAGATCGAACTTTTATCGAAAAAAGTTAATTTACACATTTACTACGATTTGTTAAATTTTAATGACAAAACAATTTGAGTATCTAAACCGATATATCTTTTTAGGCTTTAATTTAAATCAAAATTATGTAAAAACTTCGACCATATAAATTTCGAAAAGCAATCAAATTTTTTTCAACAATTTATAATTTTTTGCTTTTTTTTTAGATATCAATTTTAAATTATTTATATTTCAGTTTGAATTTTGAATGTGAACTAAATTAGCGCAAACTTCACAAAATTAAAAATAATTTCACTCTTCTTTATGTGAAATCCTAAAGCAGTACACTGATCGATTGCTGAGTGAGTTTCTAAACTATCAAGTCTTTTCTTTCTGTTTCTTTAAGGCATCATGCCTGCTGAACAGGCTCGGCCATTAATTTATCGACAATGTCTTTATTTTTTTCTGGCAAAGAAAAAATCATATTTACATCTTCTTTACCGAAGTTCTCTATGAGGCTTTCGTTGTTATCATAAAAAGCTCTTAACTGGTCCTTATGCATTCTTTCGATGTGTCTTTCCACGTGCATTTTCTGTTTGGCTCTGTACACACAATAAGGACATTGGAATCTCGGTTCCTTTCCACATTCCCATTTCTGATGATTGCGAAGAGAGCTTTTTAATTTGTACCGACGACCGCAACGACCACATTCGACGTTCTGCACAAAAACAGGCATTTCTTTGTAAAAAACTAATTTAATTTTTTCCCCGGCCATTCGCCTAGCTCTCAATAATGCATTCATTAAAAAACTATAATGTATACGCATAAAAATAAATGTAGCTAATGTCTAAGTTTTCATGTAAAAATTTACGGTGGCATTTGAGATATCGATTTCTGTTTTAGTCGAATTATTTACAAACTAATTTTTAACACTTCATAAGGCTCTTTTATGTAGTTTACTTTATTGTGAAATACGATATTGTCAAAAAGTATGTGATTTTGAGCTCATTTTATTACGCTCTTCCATTCTTCAGAAGTTAAGTTCTGACAGGTTAAATTTCAGAATTTTGGGGGAATTTCCTTAGCACTCTGAAACCTTACATCGACTAACCCGAGAATTGACCCCAAGTTAAAAAGGAAATGGGCCATCCCGGGAGAATCCCAAAGAGCGTGCCCAAAAACTGCAAGGCATGGCTGTTGCTCAAGCAGTTGCAATTGCAAAATAAAATTTTTTACTTTTAAGTGTTCGAAAAATTAACGAATGAGTGTGATGAGTGGCAAATACGCAATGATCAGCGGCGAGCTTTCAGCTTTTCTTTCGCCAAGTTTTTAAGATCAAAGACTTCCATGCGTTTGAATTTCATTTACATTTTTTTCTACTTTTCCTAACAAAATCTGTTTATTTGTAAAAATCGTAACGTTCAGCTTTGAATTCCGCGGGGAAAAAGAAAATGTGGGCCGTCCAATCTAACTGTGTAAGGTCTCTATTCTAACTCATAACGTTAATCTATTTAATCCGGCACCTATAAAAAATGTATATATTATTCTATTCTACTATTCTCTTCAACGAAGGAGAAAACGGAAGGATCCGCGACCATTCCGGAACTTTCTCACTGTTTTTTAACCGGAGACCGCAGTTTCGTTCGCTCTTCAGCCCGCTTGAATGCCCATCACATTCGTCAGGCAAAAGCTTAAAATTCGTTGAAAATTAAAATTACGTTCAAACATCAATTTATTCAGATCATACCTTGGGACTTTCCGCACCGTTATGGCTAGGAGAAGCAGGAGTGGAAATGGTGGTGCCAAGATTGACCATTCCCACCGGCGAGTGGTTCCTCGGTTGCTGCCGAAGAACTTTCGAGAGATTCTGAGCTTGGGCTGCAGCTTTCCAGGCATCCCAATTGACCTTAACAAGGTTCATTAGCTCCAAGTCTGAAAGAAAAAGCCGTTGCTGTTATTTTTATTATCGGCCCATGTCCCGTTCGCCTTAATGAGCCTTATAAAATTTAATTAAATATTGGACTATCATAAAAATTTCGATTTCAGATATTTCAACGAATATACTAAGCAGCAGAAAATTTTTTAAGGGATTAAAATCACGCTTAACGCCAAATATTTGAAACTCAATAAAATTACGCTACTTAAACTTTGAAACTTATAAGCCTGCATGGTTAGGTTAAAAATCTGTTGAATAACTTAAGGTGTGAACCAAGAACTTTAGAAAATTTTCTTCTGCCGGGGCATTTAAATATTCTTATGAAGCAGCTATTACGTGAGACATAAAGTTACCAAACAAAATTCTTAATCAGAATTTTCGCTTCTTATCCTGAGCTCCACGATTCAAAACCCCATGCAATGTTATTATTGCTCATTTTTGGTACGAGGCAAATGAAAAAATAAACTTTTAACATTGAAAAGTTAGATTTTGTAAAAATGCTTTTCCACGCCTTTAAAGGGTTAATTTAATTAAATGACTTTAAATGTTTGGTGGAAAATCAGCTCTTAAAAGTATCCTTATGAATTACATTCATTTGAAAATGCGGCAAATTGAATTTATTGGAGTTTTAAAAATCGTCTTACAGATATTTTTCGAATAAGCAAAGTTTTGTAATAATAATCTACCATAATAAATAATTTTTAAATTAGCTATTTCACTACTACCCTGAAAAATGTTTAAATAGAAAGGACAGGAAAAGAAGGATCGAAAAATTTCGTGCACGTTAATCAAATGCAAATCGATTTCGGAAGTAAATGAATAGATGAGTAAAAGAAAAGTTGGCTAAGCAAATACAAACAATTTTTACAAAACTCTCATTTACCTTACAGAATAACTTACCTCTGATACAAATACATTATTTAAATATGTGTATATATTATTATATGTACACATATTTTAAAATTTAGAAACTATAAATCCTCTACTTTAAACTTCTATACATAATCCTTTAATGATTAAGAAAATTCATATAACCGATATGTTATTATCATCTAACAAAAAAACTTATAATCTTCTGTGAAACAACAAATTGTATTACTTTATTCAAGAAATAAAATATCAATATAGTTTGAAAATCATCGCTAATGTAATTGCCTCGATATCATGTATTCAAACAATAATCTTATAATCCGGAACGGATATAAAACATTTTTTTCCTCTGAAAAACAACTTCTTTATGGGTTCAGAAACATTCAAATATCAGTCACTCCAAAAAAAAGCCTTTATAACTGCTGTTATGTATCAAACTAGGATATCTGCAATTAATAAGAACTGCAAATTATAATAATAGCACTTGTACTAGCAAAATCAAATATTGCACTTATGTATAAAAGAAAATCATACTATAATTTCTGTGGCAAATGTATAATTTTATTAATTACAAATCTGTAAATATATATATACATACATATTATATAATATATATATATCATTCACACGCTCACACATACAGAAGCGTTCAAAAAATATTCGAACCGATCCGAATATATTGCATTCAATGACGTACATAAATTTATATTTTATATATTTATGTCGTTTCTTGTGTTTCGACAATCACTAAAAACAGCCCAAACCTAGAACAATGAGATTGCCGATTTCGTGCCCAATTGTATCTCTATTTATTCTTCTTTTCATCATGTTTTCGTTAGCTTCACTTTGTACAGAGCTGAAATTAGCGAAATGGTCATCAAAAGCCGAAAAATCATCGAAGTAAGGCCAAGAAACCGACAATGCTTCTTGGATTTAGGCTGACGACTGTAGGGGAATCAATTTCAATCGCTTCAAGATAGAATATAATTCTTTCTACTCTACTTATATTTTACGATTATAAAACCAAAATAAAACAATAAAGGGAAAATTAATACTTATAACATAACTTTGGAAACTGAGTAAGAAATCAATACTTTACCTCAATTATTTCCTCTGGAATAAAAAGCAGCTAAAAGAAAATAACATGACTTTTCAAACTGAAAAGAAAATACACAGTTAGTTCACCTTAAATCTTTTTTGAGATCTTATTGTTTTATAACACAATTTAAAGAGGAAAATCGAATAGTAAGTTTTTTAACATGCAAATTTTGATTTTAAGTATTGTACAACATTAATAAAACATTCAGTGTGAGGCAAGTTTGATTGAAATCATAAGCCCGATTTAATTGAAAAATAACCGCAAGTCCTTGAGACATCGCTTTCACTATAATTGATTAGTATACTTAAATAAAAAAATTTACACAAAGTCATGTAGATAAGTTTTGAAATATGAAAATAAGAATGACTTTCAAATCATATAATTTCGAAATCATCTTACTATCATAACTTTTAAACCAAATGTAAAAATTCACTCAACAGGTGTGTGTGTATATATATATATACACACACACACACACACACACACACACACCTGTTTTTTGTTTTATAAACCATTTTTTTTCAAAAATCTACATAACAGCTAAGGAGCAAAATTATCGGTATAAGAAACTGTTGTTAAACAACTTTATAATACATTTGATATTTTATTACTTTTAGTCAAAAAAGTAGTTATAAGTTAAAAAGATGAGGGAAGGGGGAGACAAGTTGGAATTAATATACATTTAAAATAATGCCTTAAAGGAAACAAAAATGAAGATTCGTAAATGAAATGAATGAAATCTAAATTGAACCGAAACATTTTTAAAAAAAAATTTTCTAAGACAAAATTATGCAAAAATTTGGCAAATATATGTAATACTAAATAAAAAAAGAAAGACTCTTGAACTGTCTTGTTTAAAGCGCATTCCAATTTCAGAATCATATAAAATCTTGTGACTTTTCAGTGAACTCATAATTCAAGTAATTAACTTCGACGATTGGTTATTTATTCACATGATTATGGATCCCTTTAATAAATAATTCTCCAATGAGCGAAAACATCCGCTCAAATTTCATCGAGTAGTTATTGTTCTTTCCAAAAAGAGCTCATCAGTTATTTCATTCTACCTGTAAAAGACAATGAATTAATACAAGAAATTTTTATTTAAATATTTAATAATTTTTAATATTTAATTAACTTTACTTACACAAATTTATGAAGCATAATAATCCAATAATGACTTACTTCTAAATCAACATTATATCTCATACAATAAAAGTTAATTGGAAATAGATGATGAAATTTATCTAATAATACAGAAAATGTTTTTCAAAATCATTCTTTCGAGCTGCAAAATGATGGGCTTTGGGAAACATTTTATTAATATTAATAAGACACTTTCACCAAACACAAAATTTGATCAAAAGCAAAATAAAATTGTTGTTAAATAAAAGAAGTGCCAAAAAAAGTCAGATAAAAATTTTTTTTGGTTTTTATTAAAAAAAATATTAATACAATATCAAAGTACAAAGAATTTCTGATAATAAAATTTTACTGAGATGCTCTTAAAAATTGTAATTTCGCTCAACCAAACCTTTTAAAAATGCATAAATATTTAAGAGGAATATATTATTCCTTATAAATATATTTTAAACTTATTTGTAAGTCAATGATTTTTATTTGCAATAATTATTTGAAAAAAATTATTAGTATCATTTTTCATTATACTGAAATTTTTCGAGAAAATTATCTTATTTTCGAATTTTAACTACAAATTACAACTAAATAACAAAATATCAAAGAAATAAATATTAAAATACTTGCACTATAAAATTCGTTTTTTTCTTTGATGGATTAAAAACTCTTATTCTTAAACGAAAGCAATTTTTAATAGTTTTCATTTTTTCATCTTAAGAAATTTATTTTTCAATTATTTCGACTACTAGAGCAATCTTAATCTTAAAATCATATTAATTAATTCATAATTTAATAAATTTTTTAATCCCATCGTTGGAAAGAATATTAATTTGAGTATGTGGCGAGAAAAAGCCCAGAGAGTGTGCGAGAAAATCAAACAGAAACAGAGAGCACATCATTAAGTTCTTTACAAAATTATTTGGTGACAAATACCTGAACATTAATTTCTTCGTTCATTCCTAATTTTCGTTTCCTTTTACAAATAAAACTAGAGAAATGATTTACTACTATCACTGAAACCATAAAAAGTGAAATATTAATATTAATTTGTACATATAATGAATAAAGAAACTTCTGTCTTTATAAAAAAAAAAGGTACAAATTATTACTTACAAGCTACAACTTATGAACATAATTCTATATTATTAAATAAATAAAATAAAAACTAAATTGTCAATCATGCACCAAGAGAAATTTTTTTTTGAAATTTTCCAATTAAAGGAAGCATTCAAATTTCAGTTATACATGGTTCAATATTCAAAACTGAAGCCCTAAATAATTTTAATAATTATTTATGAATTCACCTTCCTATTATTTCATTAAATTGATTGCCCCCCAGCTTTTTCTTTTTTTAATAAAAACTTAACATTATAAAATACGAACTGAATGTATTGAGATCTTAAGAATTTCGAACACCTTTTTACTGATACTAAAAAGTTTTTTATTCTCCTACATTATAACATATTTTAAGCCTTTTTTTCTATTGTTCATTAGGCATTTCAAGTTCGTATTACAGTCTTACGTTTATTTGAGCAGTTTAAATAAGCTTTTTCACGATGAAATGATGTCTTCTTTTAGTAAATATTATAGACAGACACTTCCATTAATTTTAGAGCAATAATCTTTATAGTGAAAATTTCATTTTTTTCATAATGGGGAATATAATATAAAGTTAAAAATAAATTTCTCCACTAAATAAATTTTAAGTTCAATAAGAATTTTTTTACTCGTTTTGCTATTAATTACATGAACTTATTTTTTGCTTTTTGATATTATTAGGCTATTTATTATCTGATCTTTTAATGAATTTTTATTAAATCATAAAATTTATTCAGAACGTCAGAAATTATGAACTATTAATTTTAAAGTTATCGCTTTATTAATGTCTTAAACTTAATTTATCATAAAAGATATTATAGAGTGGAATTTTAGAGCTTCCTAGCAAAAATAAATCCTGCGGTTTCTAGTATTAATCTAGATAGCATAAAATACCTTATTCGTAATATTTATACTCCTTTTTCTTTAAAAAATATATAGATGAAAAGAAATCTTAAAAAAAACCACTATTTTTTTAAGAAAATATTAAATGTATCAAAAAATATCACAATGTAAGCAGAATCCTGAAGCATTTTTAATAACTAAAAATTATGAATCTTAAAAAGATTCATAATTTTTTTAATTGAACAAAAGAATGAATTACTAATACTTAAAAGTATCATCGTTAATCATTAATAAATTATCAGTCAGAATTCTTTAAAATTGAGTTCTTCCAAATTTTAATTATAAACTAAAGACAACTTCCAAAGAAAATATTTCTGCAAGATTATACACAAAAATATTCTAGTTCTTACAATTAAACGAAAAATAACAAAATAAGCATTCAATAATTTTTATTTTGCTTTAAATACTTGTATCCCGTTTAAAAATTATTTAACTGAAACTACATTTTTCTTTTGAATTTTTAATTAAACCTAAGATTCATTTCATAATTCCTAAATCCAATGAAGCAATATTGGGATTGCATACATAATCGAAAATGAATTCTTTCTCCGACAAAGACCCCAAAATGAAAAAATAAATTTTTACAAAAGTTTTAATTTTTTTGTTAAAAAAATTAACCAAACATAGGACACAAGAGACAGCTAAAGAATTCAATCTATACAACTACTTTGGGCAAATAAAATGATCAAAAAAAAATTTAAATCAACCTACTAATCGTAACAGAAAAATTGTGCTAAAAAGATTATATTAAAAAATTATTTTGCTATGAACGCGATCAAATAATAGCCAAAACAGAAAGACATTATGAAAAAGCCTTAAGATTTCAGAAAATCTTAAAGAAATGAAAGTTATATATTGCGTAAATCAGTGGTGTGGATTCTAAAAGCCATACTTGCTACCAAATTCTATCTCAATTACTGATTCTGCTCAATTTTTTAAAGTTAAATTATATAACAATAGTTGTATAGTAATGTTAAATTTTCACATTAAGATTTTACATGTCAAAGATTATTAATACCATGTGAATCTATTTATTTAAAAGTATTTCAATATTAGTCCAATTTAGTAGGTTTCTTGATTCGATTCCACCATCATATAAAGAGAAATCGAATTTTATCGATTTCCAAAACAAAAGAATCGCACAAATAACAATTTTGTGCATCATCGGAATATTGTTATACAATTTTGGGTATAATTGGTACAAGGCTAATGCAGAATTTTAATAACAATATCAATCGTTAAAAATGATTATTACGTTCTCAAATTCTCAACAACTTATAAATATTCTGAAATATATTGTTAAAGTTAAACCAATAGCCAAATAAATTTTTTCAATTTCATAATTAATTCGAATAATTTTTTTACAATTAGAAAATTAATGCTTCTGCCCAAAGTAAAAAAAATTTTTTATATAAATACAAATAACTTGTTTTATGGTGAAAGTATAAAGTGTACAATATTTTCACATCAAAGAAATATCGACTTTTTTTATTCTTCACAATATGGAACAATAAAAGAAATAAATACGATGAAATAATTAAACCATGAATTGAATAAGAATACATAGAATATCGATGTTGCGTAAATATAATTTCATTACTTCATGAGTTTCTCCCAAAACTGGGAGAAATATTTCTTTTATTTTTTAAATAAAATTTTATGCATAATTAATCCCATATTGTAAAAAATATTCAGTTTTTGATATAAAAGCGAAGGATGCCATCCATTTCAGAGGTAAAATAAGTTTCAGTTTTTATAAATCGCGTAAAAATTCATCCAGTATAAGCAGACAATTACAAAAATTATTTGTTTTAAATAAGAAATTCAGATACGTATCCTTAACCCAATAAATAACAAATTTTTCTCTACATGAATCAATTCTATTTTAGTTATTAATTAACTAAAGGAAAATATTTCACTTTTTCTTCATAGTAAAATAAAATATTTTGAGTATTTTGTTTCATTAATGCATACAATTTCCAATAAATTATTTATGGATGAAAAATCTCGAAATATTTAGATTATGGAAATATGTATTTATTTGAAAGAATGTAAATTTTTTTCTTCTACATTTTTTAGAAAACAAAAGTTTCAACATAAAACTGTTTACATTGCGATGCAAAAGCATCGGAACTTTATTACTGAATAATAAATTTTAGATCAGTTAAATCAGTGTTTGGATGACATAAATTAAAATGCAATTTCAATAGCTGCTTGTGTAACACATTACTTATTAGCTAAACATTTGAATGATATTTTCTCATATGAACACCTAAATTTCCTCTTTGTTTTGCTTTGTAAGGGCACTGGGGACACTGAAATGATGGCTCCTTTCCGCCGCATTCTACCATTTCATGTCTTCTCAGAGTGCTTTTCCATCGATACTTCTTTTTACAAGTAGAACAACTGTATAATTTTCCTGCATCAGCGTCAACCGAATTTTCAATTTCGACATGAGCATAGTTTGGACCTAGGGCTGCATCCTGACCATGGTATGAAAACCTATAATTTTTTTTTGATATATTTCCATTCTTATAATTATTTTTCATGTTTTTATTTTTTAAAAAATAATCTGCTTTCAAGATGTTTCCAAACTTCAAATTCCCATTCCTATTCTCCTCTGCTAAATTAGATCCTGCTAATTTATTGTATAACAGATTAAATTCCTGCTCGTTCAATAGGTTCAAATTGGCACTGAGTGCTTTCTTAATTTCTGCGTCTTTGGAGCGATTCAAATCATCTATTTTCTGTGATGGATTGAAAAATTTGCCTCGATTTAATCTGAATTCTTCATCAGCTAGAAAATAAAATTAAAATAAAAAATTATGATATGTAATACATCAAACTTCACATTATAGACAGAAGAAAAAGACTTACATGTGAGTTCGGTTAGTGAATATGAGCGATTCCCAAATACATTTAAATTTTGTATTGTTTACACTAAGTGGTGCATTTATACATTTTGAAATTTGATTTATTTTTACTAAATTTATCACTTGATTCTGATATCACCATACATGAATTATTATAGAAAAGGAATTGACAATGATAAAAAAACTTTTTATATTATAAATTAAATAAGATTTTAAATACAATTGTTCTTGTTTACTAATTTTTCTCTTCCTTTATTATTTGAAACATACAAAACTGTCAACTAATATAAGAGCTAGGAAATTTTCTAAAATGGCTACAAAAAAATTAATTTCTTATTACCGAGCTACGTAAATGTAGTAATAAATGTAATATGTTGCGTATATATTACAACTTCATTTATATTTATAGACATTATTTATATTTAAAGACATAATAAGCACATTTGACTATATGATGATATCAGAATAAATATTAAAAAAAAAAATAAAAATTCAAAAATAAAATTTAAAAAAGTAATTTTTAAAATAAATTTTTAAATTAACCCTGTTAAGAATCCTGCAAAGTGATAAAAAAAAATACCTCGAACTTGTGCTTACAAAGGATTATGAAGCATGCCTTAGAGCCCAACACCAGTAGAAATGTTTTATTCTGTAAGAAATAATTTTATTTGTAATATGAAGCAAGAAAGATTGTACAACAGATAATAATATGTCTTAAGAAAAACCCTTTTTACAAAAATGAAAACAGCAAGGGTAAAGGACCGATAGAAGAGATTAAAAAGTTGTAATTTCGCATTATATTGATTACTGTCAGAAATTGATGATTTCACATTTCTTTTTTTAAAAATAATATGTAAAAAATTTATACAATTTTATAATAATTAAAAACTTTTAGATTACATTTCTTGTTTACCTAAATATAATTGTAACTGTCAAAATTTTAAAGTTCATATGAAAAAGAAATAAACGAAATTTTCTTTAAATATTATTCTTTTTTTGCTACATTCCATTCCTAAATGTTTTATTGAGTTTAAATGCAAAGCCTTTATCGATTCGTTGCTAAAGTTCCAAAAAAAAATATTACGATTTTAAATAGAAATGTAAATTCGATTTAACAAATTAAAATGTCTTTGGTAGTTACTAAATTTCATTGCCATGTCCTAACAGATTTAGTTGGCAAGTTTTTAATTCTTGAATAAATCAACAAAAAATTCAGTCAAATTTCAGCAAAAAATTTTACTATTATTTAATTACATATATTTTAGTAGTAGTAATAGTAATAGTAGTAATAACAGTTAAGATTACAATAAATCAAATAGTAATTACAGCAATAAACTGAGTTTAAAACAAATTTGCAAATTAAAATATTGTATTGTAATTCTTTTAGAACTCTTATGTAATTTTTCACAGATAAGTCAACTTAATTCAAAGTCTTTTTTTAACTTTTTACTTCCATTTCATAATCTGTTTTTTTAAAGTTACAATTACATTTTTAAAATGATTAACTATCAAGAACTATGAACTCTAATTATTTTATAACATATTTGTAATTCTAATTTCTCCAAAAATTTTATTTTATTAAAATTATATTTACAATAAATAAAATATTATAATAATCAATTTTTAATTGCTCTCATAATCAATTATTTTTTACCAAAAAAATTACATATTTAATATTTTCGAAATTTCTTTGAATACATCTAATCGTCCTTAATGACCTTATAAATTTGTAAAATATTCTAATTTTTCAAAGATTTCTAGATCAAAATATGTAAAAGCAAATTATTAAAAAAATTTGTCGTTATGCAATACATTGTCAACCTTTTGCTTGCTAATGCTATTTTAAATAAAAAAATTTGAGAAGATAAGCGGGCACGGAATATGATAAAGTTTAATTTTTTCAATTAAATAAAACAAAAAGCACGTTTAGTTTAAAAATAATGGATCAACCTGATTCTAATTTTTTTTTGCACAATGAAAGGAATTTATATTGCGCAAATTAAAATCTGTGGAAGAATTCTACTGAATCTTTCATTGAATCATTGAGAAAAATTATAATACTGAGGGCTTGATTTAATTTTATGCATGAACCTAACTAAAACATATCTAATATCAAATACCTGTCTTATATTTGAAAATATTGACATTTAATTAAAATAAATTTTTTTTCACAGCATATATTTTACACTGAATATATA
This sequence comes from Ricinus marginatus, assembly GCA_028565995.1. NCBI lineage: Eukaryota > Metazoa > Arthropoda > Insecta > Psocodea > Ricinidae > Ricinus > Ricinus marginatus. The sequence goes on from JAOWBB010000005.1 coordinate 1,018,797, forward strand.
AGATATCATAGTATCATACAGTTCAGAATTAAACACATAATATCTAGCAAAATTATTATGTGAAAAATATACAAATTACAATTGAGAGTGAGCTATTGTCTCTCTCTCTCAATGAATTAATTCAAAATATGCCGTCAAATAAGGGAATTATATAGTTATAAGAATTTATTATACTTTAATAATTTAAAAATGATATTTGTACTTTTATATCATAACCAAAACCAAAATATAAAATATGTGAATTATATCAATTTTGAAGATTAGACATCAGCGAGCGGTATAACTAGAATTTCCGCTTTTATATGATCGTATGAAACTGGAAATTAAAACAGAATCTCTGGCTTATAGCAAATTTATTCAAACCATAAGCTAAATTATACCACTGAAGTGATCTTTACACCAATAGCTTCGCAAATCTTTAAAATATCTAGCATTAATTTTAGTAAAGATATTAAAAAACATATTGTTATTCAGACAATAACAACATTTAGTTTTAATAATTTATTTTATATCAGAAAATAAAAAGTTTCTGAATTAGTTTCCTTTTTTTTTGCAATTCAAATTTGTTTTTAATATGATTTATAATAAATGGCTTGTTAAAAAAAGCAAGAACATTTCTCAGTACAAAAAAATCTAATAAATGTAAAATACATAAATATACTATTGAAATATTTTATTTATCTGAAATTTTTTTGTAAATTAAACTACATTACAAGTAAAATAGAATGCATAATATTTTGAGAAAGTTCTTTACTTCGAATATAGAATTTACTTTTAATTATTATGGATTTCATCTAACCATAAAGTGAAATCAAAATACATTTTCAAGATGTTAAGAATGAAAAAATAAAATGTATATAATTTTTTATCCGCACATAGCAAATTAGTGCTTTGAATTTTTATATAACCTGAATCATGACACGGATAAACACTTCCTAAAATTAAATAAAATTCAGCAAAGTTTTCTTCCCTGAAACTTCTCTTACATCGAAAAATAATGAATAATTATAAATAAATTAACTTAATTTCAAAAAATACTTATAACAAACACCTGAGTAAATAAATATATATAGGACACAAATAGTTCTGGCATTTTTTAAATAAAAGTTATGATAAATTTTAAAGGTTAAAAATTTGGCTATGGTATTATACGCAAGATATTTTCTTTACCAGTCAACATTATTCAATAATGATCGAGAAATTGTGTGATATGTTTGCATAAAATATTGCACGATATTAAAAATATATTTATAAAGCAAAAGGTAAAGAAAATGTAAAAAATACTTCATAATTACATACAAAATGTAAAATTTTAAGTTTTATTTTTATAGATAAAACAGAATATTTATTTTAAAAGTCGATATTCTGATGTTAAAATTCCTGAAATTTATTTTCTTATATACGCATATTTGTCAATCGAAATTATATTAGCTTTTGACCGATATAAATGAACTAGAATAAAATTTTAACAGCACCAAGTAAAATTTCAAATTGTTGAAATTTTTCAGTTTGGACAGAAGCTATGAATATTTACAGTATTTCTAAATCTTTAAGGATTTTATCTTTTAAATATTCAATGACATTTATTTTTTTTCCCCTACTAAAAGATGAAGCTAAAAAGTTTTTTTAAAACACTAGTTTAGGAATTAATTAATTTTTAGCAACTTTTCAACTGTATAAATAACAATTTTAACTCATCAAATGAAAGTCAAAATTTCCACATACAAAGATAAAAAATTATAGACAAAACATAAAAAAAGGAATAATTTTCTAGGACAATAATTCTTTCATAGAAGATTCTTTTTTATACAAAATAAATTACAATATAAAACAGGGTTTATAATTAAATGAAATGCCGCTTTAAAAATATTAGTTCTGCTTTATTAAGACCCATTTTTTTTAATAATGGTATCGCTAACCTAAAAGATTGGTATGAAAACGATGAAAACTAAATGTTATATTATAAATTTAATACTTTAAAATTATGAAAGTCTTTTGACAGCTTTTTTTTTGTATTAAAAAGAAATATGTAGTAAAAACTCTAATTGAGTAATTGGTATTGAGTACATGCAATCAAATATGACTATTTTCCTTGTAAAATTTCTCGTTCAAAATGTATGCAGCATAAATAACTAGTAGCATGTGAAAATCAATTTTCATATTTTTAGTAATAGTAAATAATCTAATTGGTTGCACCGATTTTGCTTTAGTTAATTTTATTGATTTCTCAATCTTTAATACATTAGATCGTACAGTTCCTGTTACATAATCAAAATAAAAGTATCAGTTTTCAGTATAAAAATGACTTGACATAAATTAGTTGAAATGCAACAAATCACAATGTCTGCTTTAGAGGAGGATATCTAATTTAGTAAACGAGAAAAAATATTAGGTATTTAATTTCAATGTTTTCATTAATTTGGAATTGAACTAATGACAAAAAATTTTTAAATAATAAAATTAATAAAAATCTGTTAACTATGAAAATTGCTGAATCACGTTATTTTAACTTCAAAATTGTCAGGTTTCGTAATTTTCTATATTTTTCCAAAATATAGAAAAATGTATAAAGCGTGACCTATGTAAAAAATTAACTTCGGAAGATACGACCACGAAATATTTCAGCTAATGAAGTGATGAAGTACCAAATAAAAATTTTATTTAAAAATAATTTTTAAAAATATTAATGAATCGAACAATAATTAATGAAATTACAAAATGAATTAAGAACAGAGCAGAATGAATCGATAATAACATTGATTTGAGAAAATCCAAAAATTAATGAAAAGAATACTGAAAATAATATGAGAAATTTTAACACAGAAAAGAGGATTTTTCAGTAAAAAGAATTTATGTAAATAATTTAGATGATGTTCTCTTCAATTTTCTGTAAGAAAAAACAAAAAAAGATGTAATTTTGCTTTTTAAAAATTGGTTACATTTTTGTTTTCATCGTTTTTTGGGAAAATAATAAGTCCATAGTTCTATAAGTTACAGTTTACTTCATTGAAAAAGATAAAGTGATTGTCTCAAACAACTTTTTCATTAACGTATATGCACGAAACGCATGCATGAATGTTTGTATGTTGGTATGCATGCATATATATAATAATGTATATATAACCATAAATTTATATATTTTTTACACATGCTAGCCTACAAAACATTCAAACATATTCACACATCTTTTAATAAAAATATTTATACTTAAAACAAGCATTATTTCAAGTATTTGAATTTCACAATCTGATGTTTTTTGATTTTTCGTGACCTAAATTTAGTTTAAAATGTAACTTGTTGCACTCACAGGAGTTACAGCAAATATGTACAAACGAAGACCTATATTATTGATTTGAGATCAGTAAAAACACTAAAATTAATCTCTCCTTAGTTCACATTTATTGCAACACTTTAGTTTTGCTGTCCTAGCACGATGTATAATTGAATACCTTATCTGCATGACGACGTAAAATGTGTTTGCGCATGTAACATTTTTGGGTAACCTTAAGTGCACAATAAGGACACTGAAATTGGGGTCCTTTCCCACATTCGTACTTTGAATGGCGCCATAAACTAGCTTGTTGATTGTACATTTTCCCACAATTTGTACATTTAAATCCTCCTGTTTTTACCCCAAACTCAGATTCAAGACGTTGATTTCTAATAACTTGTTGACGTCTAAAAATTTCATTTCTCCTTTGCTGAACATCTTCAAACATTTCTGGCTGTATATCAAATGAAGCGATGTCTTTAAATTCTTTTTCTTCACCATTTGATCTTTTCAAAGCGATTCTCCAATGGCTTGACATAGAAATAATTTCTGAAAACAATATTAAGAAAAAATTAGAAAAAAATTTTACTACTTTCCTGGAAATGCAAAGTAAAACTCCCAATGACTTAAAAACAATTTTATTTTGTTAATCTGTCTGTTCTTTTCAAAAAGAAATGTTAAAACTTTTCAAGCTATTTTCTATTCATTCCAAGAATGAGAAAAGTTAATCTGGTTTTAATTTTTAATAAATTTAAATGGCCATCACCGAAAATAGTTTTGTAAAGTTAAATCTAGCAAGTCAATGAACTACTAGGCAAACAGAAAATGCAAAGAATCATTCAAAAGGGTCTAAAAATTAAAGTCATTGAGAGTTAAAAGGTCAAAAATACAGTTTCTTTCATCCGTTTGTAGAGATATTTTTTTATATCTATATTTATTTCATAATATTCACTAATTCCCATCTAATATTAAGTGCAAAAAATTTTATTTTAAAAATTTCAAATTTTATTAAATTAAAATCAAAAACATTTCTTTGAAATCTAACACTGTAAAACATTAAAAATTGTAATGTAAAAAAAATATCTAAAATTAATATATCTATAGCAATATAATTTTCTAAAATTAAAGAAGTATTATTGTTAAAATAATGAATGAAAAATATAAAATAAAAACATTGACACTTAATGGCATAAAGCCAGAACAAATATAAATTTTTAATTACAGATTTCAGGATATATCATCATTCATCGCAATACGTAAGAGGCAATAAAATAAAATACAGCAAATTTTTGCCAAATAATTAATTGCTATGAAATGAGAATATGTGAATTTTGATCGGCTGAATGAAACTATGGTTAACTGCTAAGTAAAGAGAAATTAAAAAAAATCCATCACTTATCTTCTTTGAAATGTGTATGGTGACAGATAAGATGCTCATACGAAATAGAAACCCACCACCTTAACATACATTGTGTTCAAGAGGGTCTGAAAATTATAAAGAAAAAAATCAAATTAAATAAACCAACAATGATCTATTTATATTATACAAATTTATGCTATTCTTACAGTTCCTAAATATGTGAATTCTTAATAAATAATAAATCACAGCTTAAGCCCTAGTTTTATCTACAAAAAAACATTTATGGCATTCATAAGAGAGAGAAAGAAATTTGATAAAAAATTTAATGACTCGGGGATATACAAGCTATTTTCGAAAAAGCCAATTTAAATGTTTCGTTTTGTTTAAATCAAAACATATGAGAAGATTTATGATCAGAAATCGTCAATACATGAAGTCAATATTAAAAATAATTTTTTCTTCAATTAGTTTTCAATCCATTATTAAAATCAAGTGGAAAATCTATTACTGGATCATAGCATTATCAAAATGTAATTACTTACTTGACAAATTATTGAATTTTTCAAACTTTCTGTCTTATTTTAGGAATATTAATTTCATATTATTTGCATTATATATTTATCGCAAACAAATGAATGTAAAAAGAAAAATATTGTTCCTAATTATAAAAAGACTGTCAACCCATCAAAACAATTTGAAAATTTAAAAAGATTTCAAGAATGACAACTGGAAATTGTATCTTCTTTCCCTCACTTTTAATTTACAAATTTATTATTACTATTGTTTTTATTATTATTAACCAGTTGGCTATAGCCGCTTTTTAGAGCGTGTAAATAAATTTCCCATGCAATAGGCATGGGAAAATGAAACGATGTTAGATTTTTTCAAAATTTTTTTTTAAACTTTTTTTATTAATTCGCCTTTTTTCCTTTTTATCATTAAATATTTTTCACAACTGAAAATTCACTAATATAATTTAATTTTCACAAAAATTGCAAATTAAATAACAAATTATAACTAGTATTTCCGAAATACAAGTATACTCATAATAATACAAAATAATGCCATTTTATCATGATGAGTATGCTCGTCAATCAAGACAAACTGGTTAATTACAATTTTTATTTAACTTGGATTTATATATCAGCTTAAGAGAATATAAATTTAATGATATTTGAAATGGATTAATACTTAGCAAAAAATATATAAATTTTATGGTACTATAACAATTTACAATGGTAGTTATAGAAAATTATAACTAAAGTTTAATAATTAACAATAATGATAATAAATTTAATATCATAAGGAGTAATTTGCTTTTGAATGCAAAGTAATTTACTCACAGTAGAACACTAAATTTCAAGTGAGGCATCCATCTTTAAACATAAATTTTTAAAAAATGCAACAGCTTCGTTATCATAAATAATTAAAAATGAAATAAAAAATTATGAATTTGAAAACTTTCATATAAAACAACAATTCTTAAAAACATTGAATATAGATTCAATACCTAGACAGGTGTAGCTTTGCAAATTTTTTTTCTATCGTATATATTAGACTTATTTATTAATAATCAATTTCAAAAAGTAGCTTAATATTCGAATATTTATTAATCGATTAATTGTTACATTAAATTATTTACATTTTTTAAAAACTTTTACTACAACCAAATGCTTTTAGAAGTTTCCATTAAGTAAATTAAGATTTCAAAAAAAAAGTAATCAGATTTCTTCTCATGATTAAGTTTTAAACTTCTAGCAAAAATTTTATCTCAATAAATGCAGTATGTATTTTAATATCAAACATGTGAGTATAAATAATTATTGAAAATTATTATTTAATTTTAAACTTCAAGAAAATAGAAGAGAAAAATTGAGAGAAATCATGACTGTTCAGCAAATGAAGAAAAATTCAGATTTGGCTAATCTCATTTCTTTATTTAAAATATATTTCGCATAATGGTTTCACTTCACATTTACTGTAATTGCAAAATTTTCTTCAAAAAACCGATTAGGGTACATCCTCATGCATAAAAATTAGATATTGAAAATAAATAAAAAAACTTAATGAATTTTTAAATTAATATTAACTCTCATGGAATCCCTTTTTTTCTTAAAGCGAACTCTTAAATTTAAAATAATAAAACTGGATCTTCATTAAATAATTAATGCTTTCGAATCAACTATTCATCGTTTATATTAGGTTTACTGAATTTTTTCTCATTTATACAGTAATTTATTACATCATTATAAAACATTTGTATAACAGAAGATTATATGAATAGCAATAGCATTATAATGTACATAAATACATACATTGAACACCCATACATAAATATGATTTTAAATAATATCTTAAAAAAATAACTATAATGTATTTTAAATAAAAATTCTCGAAAATGCGATTTACATTGATTTCTGAAATTTCATTATACATTTCAAATTAAATACATATAAATTCTATTACATAATTCTGAAAACTTGCAGTATGTACTTTTAAATAACAATTTATTAATTCACCCAAATGAACATCATATAACTTTTTATATATAAAATATTTATTAATATTTTTTTTAAAATAATGACCGAGAATCTCCAGTTTATAAATGTATTTTTATTATTTCTTATTTTTGACTTTCCTTTTGGAAAATTAATATTCATTTGACATTTCTCAATTGGTTGCAAGGCATGTTACAGAATACATACTTTTCACTTTTCTGGACCGCGTAAAACTGAAAAACAGCTAACTTAAATTATCTCCCTATTATTCAACTACGCCAAATCTAAACTACGGAATATGAATGTATGTAAACAACGTATTAAAAGCTATTGCATTTTAAAATTTTTAACAAGGCCATAAAATGTCATGAACTTTTTATAGATATTATACGGAATATTTTTAAAATATTTATTTTTTAAAATTTCAACTTTTTGCATTCGTAAATTTAGAACTTCTTTTAATTCTAAAATAACCCATCGCAATTATGATAAAATATACTGATTTATTATCATTATTTGCACTTAATTTACAATAACCCAGTCACTCAAAATTTAAAAAATTTTCCTTTTCTTTAACTTATTTTAAAACTTGGGTCAAATATATATATATTTGAATTAAAAAATCATAATAAAAATTCTGAGAATTTCGCAATTTCTACAGTGTTTCTTCAAATCGATACGGTCTCAGCCACGGTCTCTCTCATTTTTTTTATTGATAAATTATAAAATTTTAGCCATTTAGATGTAAATTTATAGTAACTTAAATTAGCTATTTTTATTACAACTTTATTCAATCATTCAAATATAGAAGTTCCAATAATTTATTTCAAAGGAAAGCGTAACATGATTTAATTATTATGTACTAAGAATTCTATTTCACTAATTTAATGCAGAAAATATAAAAACTTTTTTTTTTATTAAAATGCTGTAAGAACTCTCACTTGCAAAATAGACCACGATTTTTTATAACTTGTTAATTATCTTTAGCTATTATAAATCAAATTCACTCGTTAATAATTTTATTAAATTTTTTTCCGTTCATATAATTATGGTTTCTTGATAGCAACTTTATACTCAAATTGAACTGAAAATTTATGAACAAATTATCCTTTTTATATAAATAAGTAATTGTTTATTAGGGTTCCTGCATGTAATATAAGGACTGCCAAATCTTCGAATCTACGATTAGAATACTCCATGTTGTTTATATACGTGCTTCAGCATGGTGAATTTTCTCGTGAAACCTTTCATACAATACGGACAATGAAATTGGGGATCCTTACCGCATTCGTATCTAACATGTCGCCATAATGTCGGACTTTGCGAATATTTTTTACCACATTTATAACAAGAAAATACCCCTGTTTGTCCTTTGTATAGTCTTGCCATAGCTTTTAATGTTTTTTGATCCGTGCAATCATCAGTAATATCACAGTTAATTAATTTATTTACAACATCCTCATAATGTAATTTAGGACGAATTTTTGCATCATTTGTAGTTCCTATTTCAAATCGCGTCCAGTCTTCCTTATCAATCCCTGAAAATCGAAGTTCATTACGATTAGTAATAAATAACATTTAAATGTAATATAATAGTAGTAAAATATTTACTTACATAATTTAAGATGGGACTTAACAGATAAACACCAGGGAATGCAGGATAACATCGGGCAACTAAGAAAACAAGCAAACACTGTATAGAGGCAAAATTAACATAAAAAAATAAAAAATTACTAAATGATTTCATATATCATCCAACAAACACATCAATACATTCGGCAGCTGCAAGTAAAGGGTAAAATGAGCCCTTTAAGAAAATATTAAATAGTTTAAATGAAGTATTACGATTACATACATATAATATCCGTCATGGTTAAAATTCCTGTCTATAAAGTATAAAGTACCTACAACAGAAAATGGTTTATAAATTTTTTAATTAAATTGTATCCTCCTCTAAACATTTCGCAAAAATTTATATTTTCTAAAACAATTAAGTTTAGAAATATTTTTTCAATTCTTCAAACTGTAATTCAACTTTATTAAAAAATCAAATTTTGCATTTGTTAAAATTTAAACTTATTTTTAATAAGTAATAAATTATAAATTTAATATGAAACAAAAATCAGTAACAGAAATACTTTTAAATGGGAATAGAAAAACAAAAGTCATAACATGTTTATTGTAAGATTCAAAGAGTGTGATGTGAAATTTCCCATAATATAACACTTAATTTTTCATGCAATACTTTAAAAAAATTACATTTTAATAGATATAAAGTTTACTTTAATAATTAACATTTAATTTTGATTTAATAATATTGTCGATTTAAATTTATAAAATTCAATTAATGCGCTTAAAACAAAGTTTAAAAGTGAAGTTCTGTAAAAATTTATTAAAATTAAAATAAAAATTATCCAGTGCTTACTGCGAAAGAACGCTGGAGAAAAAAGGAAGTAACCTGATTTTTAATTTTTAGTAAAATAAATCTACTTGTTTTAAAACAAGAAAAATTTCAGATCTATGTACGTAAATGTTAACAAATGAATATGTATGATTATGAAACCGTTCATGCATAAAATATAAAAATTTCAGTTTGTCTAAACTGATAAATAAAAGCTCTTCAAAATGTGATGCAAAATCTAATTATAAATTAATTAATTGAGTAAAATAAATATCTGCAATATTGTATTTATGAGAAGCAAATATTATTCATAATTAATTAAAAATGTGATTTTTAAAATATCTGGGGACAAGTTAAAAACAGTAGATATTAAATGTAATATTTGCTTTTATAAAGTGAAAATAACAATAAAAATTATATTTTAAAAATTTAACAAAAATTTATACTTTAATTATCAGATTGTATCAAATTTAAATGTCGTTTTAAAAAATTTCAAAGACCTAGGTATATTAAATGTCATATTAATCAGAGCACTTCATAGTATTAATTTTTAAATTTAAATGTAACAAAATAAAGCTTAAAATTAATTTTCCCAGAAGTTTAAAAATTCAAGAAATTGCGATTCTTAATATCATTTCCCTGAAATCCTGCCAAGAATTTATAAATCCACTAGAAAATAAATGTAGAATAAAGAAAATTAAATTTAAAATTCGATTCTTAATAGAAAGAATAACAACAACATCCTACATCAAGAACAGAATATCATTTGATCTTTAAAATTTACACTGGATTAGAAAACAAGAGATGTAAATAAAGCATTATTGTTCTCAAAAATCCTATTATAATTAGGTCCTAACAATTTAACTTTGCGATTTGTTTAAAAATGTAAAATAAATATAGTATGAACATTTTGTGATTGATAGATGGATTAATACCTAAAAATTAATACTGTTAAACAATAGTTTTTAAATCAAATTTGTACTTCCTTGTAGAACTCATTTAAATAAGTAGTTTTTAGATTGAGCTCTTACATATATATAAATATAAATAATGAATTGAAATTGTTTTTAGAACGATTCTTTATTGTTAATAGATAAGACCACGCTGAATACCTGAGAACAATATTATTTCTCTCAAATACAAGTTTTGTATGAAATATTTTTTTAAATTTTTCATAATTATTGTAAGACAAAAATTTTTAGGAAATAATATTTAAATGACAAAATGCTTTTTTATTATACACATAATATTACATTTAAAATACCAAATCTATATTTTTAGGGAAAACAAATCTTTGTTGCAAATTTAACAACTGTCTTCTTTTATTTTGAAGTTTAAGTATGTGATCCGTCATCGATGCATCGAGATAACATGTAAGTGCGCATTATAAGGCAAATGTTTAAAATAATTACAACAAACTCATCCATTTTTGTAATTCGCCACTAATTTTATGAGCATGAATGACCATCATTTATATATTCTGAACTTATTCATCAAAATTAGTTGATTGATTGAGTATCGTCGATAATTATTGGCAATACCTAAAACGGAAAATTAGATATTAGTAAAAATTATTGTAACTTAATACAATTTATATAAAAAATTAATATAAAAAGTGAAATAAAATCCATAATTCAGCAAAAAATAAAACTTTATTTTAAAAAAATATTTTACATTCTTAATGACAATAATTTATCTTAAGAAAATATATTAATATTACTGGTACAACCAGAGGCCATAATTGAGCATTTACGCTAATTAAGAAATTAAATAACTTAAATATACCCAGTCTTAAGTAATGATGAATAAAAGAGGAACAATTGCATTACAAAGTTAATCATTAAATATTAATTTTTTAAATCAATAATCACTCTATTGTACTAAAACTGAACATAAAATTAATTTGTATCTCACTCGTAAATAAATAATGAGGAAAATTAATTGCGACGAGGTGATTCAAATTTTAAATCTTTCAAAAAAAAGATTAACACCACACAATAATGTTTATAAATAAATTATTAAAAACAGTGTTTACTTATCATCAAGTAATAAAATATATGTAGAATTCATTCTAAAATTCGTATTCAAAGAACTTATTTTTCAATAAAAAATAACTCTAATGGAATGTTTTTATCACATTATTTAAAAATGATTTTTGTCAAACCAAAGAGTATTTACAGATATTAAGAACATTTAAAATGTGATAACTCAGCCAATTTGCTTCAGCAATTTCAAATAAAAATCAAAATTTATTAAAAATAAAGCTGTCATATTTAGAATTTATTTGTTAAAATTAGTGAATCGAAAGGAATGATAGGAAAGCGTATTTTACAAATTATTGAAATTATTTACGAAAGAATTTAGAATTACTTCTTAGGATAAAAAAATGTGTCACAATAAATTAAAATTTATTTTACTTCTATGGGCGAATTATTATGTCTTTGAAATAAATGAAGAAAAATATCACAGAAAAGGCAAAAATAAATAGGTAGAAATAATAATGTCTAACAATTGAGTTATTCAAAATGTAGGCAGATTATGTATCATTCATCGTTTTTCAATATTATAATGTTAATCATGAAAAACTGAAATCAAGAGAATTAGATAAATAATTCTTTATAAAGTATCACTGAAGCATATTGGCAATTCTGACTTCGTGCTAATTTAAATTGGAAGAAACTGAATTGTTAATATGATAAAGAAAATTATCTTTTCTGAAATTTATGCAATCTAATTTCTACCTTCATGGCTTAATACCATAGAGGACAGCAATATAAATGTAATAAAACAGTTCTTAAAAAAATCTTTTCTCAAATAGATTTGTAATATTCAAGTTATTTTTAAATGTTTAACTCTATCATTAATTTTCACTTTCCCCTAGTGAAAGTGCTCAATAAATAGATTAAGTCATAAGCATTTTCCTTATAATATTGTAAAATATATTAAAATGTATATAGGTATTATTATATTTCATTGTAAAAATATTTGTTTTTGAAATCTTAAAACAATGTTATTCCAGCATATTTCTAATAAAAATGTTTTGGATACTGAACAATTCAAAAATGCAAGCGAATAAGACTTTTCATTAATTTAATATTAATCTCGTAAGGAAAAGAAAAAAATTTTTTCGAAAAAAATCATTGTTATCGATGGAAAAGAAGTCTTATGCACTATGAATATTAAAATTACGAGATTAAAACATAAATTTGAATAATGACAGTGCTGAAATATAGAAACTAAAAATTTCTAGCTACATTTCTAATTACAATTTTATATAAATAAATTTTAAAAATGACATATTATTTTAAAATCTTATTTTAATTTCTCAACCATCGATAATTACCGTAATGAATATTTTTAAGGTATAAATAAAATTATTCTTTAATGAAATTTAATTCACTAAATTTGATTAATATTTAATTCCAATTAATTTTTAAAAATGGTGATTTTTATAAAGGCAATGTAATATCTGTCATTGGCAGCAAAAAAAAATATAAAACTTTTCCACATTGAAAAAAATTACGAAGAAGGAATATATAATCTTTTTTCAATATTAATCATAAGGCACACATGAAATGGAAGTTCAACTAAATGAGAAAATTTTTATGCTTTTTAAGTTTTATTTTAAAATGATTTTTGATCATAAAGCACTGAAATATGTGTGTATAAAGTTTAACTTTTTAGGAAAGATCAAAAGTCAATTAAGCAAAACCAAAAAAGCAATGTTGCTGCCAAAACCTTCATTTTAAAAGGCTAGAATTAAAGTACTAAGCCTTTTATATTTCATTCATTAAGGCTTAAAGATCTATTATAACTCTGAATTATAAAACTGATCATCTTAAAATATTTACTAAATGAGAATTGATTCACTTTATGCCTACAACATACAGACACTGACAAATTAAAAAATTTAAAATATATTTACATATCTAAACAAAAAAAATTTGAAAATGAAATTTTTAGCGCAATTTTAGGCATCAAAAATTATTATTCTACTTCAGACTTGATTAATGGTGGATGTGTGTGCAAAGCAAAATTGCTGAACAATGGATCGTTAACATTATGAAAAAATACATTATTTGAAGCAACTTTTTTTTCTATAATTTCTGAGTTTCGAGATTCCGAGGAAATAACAGAATCGTTTTGAGATTCTTCAAATTTTGATAATAAATTATAATCCGCAGAACTTATCATTTCTCCAATATGAGATCTTAAATGCCTAATTAAATGTTCCTTTCGCCTCGCTCTATATGAGCACATTTTACAGAGAAATCTCGGTTCAGTATTAATGCATTCGAAATTAACATGGCGATTATAATGCTTCTTTTTCTTATATGATTTACCACAAAACTGACAAGAAAACAATGGTTTCGTTTCCGCAGAATCGTTTTTCAGTTCGTTTCGATCTTGTTCATTTGTTGCAACAATCATTCCGACTTCCTCCACCTTTACATTGATTATATTCTCACTCTGATCAATTGTTTTTGATTCAACATTATTTCGAAAATTGGGGTTGAGGAAACTTGAAAGGCCACTTATTTGAGTATTTTCGTCATTGATTTTAAACAGCCCTGACAAACTAGCTGCCTGCAGAAATTTTATTGGATCTCCTATTGGTGGATAATATTTTCTAGGTCTGCCAATTGGTTTTCCTGATGATAAGTATTTACGAGGTCGTCCGCGCCTTTTGGTTGTTTTTGAAATGCTTTCACCAGCATCACTTTGATCAGATGATTTACTCATCCCGCTGTACATCTCTTGGCTAACTTGAGCATATTGATTATACTGAAAAGCTCTTGAAGACTCCTGATCCGAAGAACCTGAAAAGGAGAACAACCCATATTTCAAATGTTTTAAAAAACTAAGTAAAACCCAATTCTGATTCTCTCAACCCGTTTTCCCAAAAATACTTAACTTTCACATTTAATTTTATCATTTGTATGATAAAAAACTTACAAAACAGGTTCGTACCCATGCTTACATCATACTCAAATCTACTCAAAAACGGTGCACACTAAATATGAAGTTATATTTTCTGCAGGAATATTATATTAAACCGAGGTAGTGTCATGCACACCTCCAAATATTCTTCTTAAATATTTTAGAGGTAAGCCAAGAAATAAAAATATGAAATGAAAACAATATTTATTGTTACGTTTAAAAATACAACGGTGTATTTCTAAGTATAATTATAATAAGAGATTGCCAGAGCCCCATATGTTGCACGATTAACGTTACATTAGGTAAATTTAAATATTTATGTTATAAGTTTTAAGACTGAGAAGTATTCAGATTTTATATGACAATACAATAAACGTTGATTTAATTGAAAAAGCAATTATTTGAATTATCACCCCAATAAATTTAGGATAGCATAAAACAATTCTGAGTAAATAACTATAATGTATACAGAGTTAATTCAGAAACCAATAAAACAATAAATTAAAATCATTGATTGCTTTACTATCATCAATATTTGGCCCCACATATTACTAAAAAATTTTTATTAAAAAATTATGTAATTTATCTTTCAAGCATCCAAATATCATAATTTTAACAAAATCTCAAATTTTCTGTTAGTAAAAATAATTAAATAAAGAGCAAATTTATATGATGTGCGTAATGATTTCCGTAATGCAGTCAAAAAGCTTTTTCTTAAAGCATATTCGAAAATTTCCTTTACCATCAGGTAGGTTCAAAACAAATATATAAAGCCCACAGTGTTATCAGTAAGTAAAATGAACTTATAAATTTAAGTGATCCCTTCATTTCTTTCTTAAGAAACGAAAGAAAATAACAATTTTTCATTTCCCTGTATTTTGTAATACATTTTAATTGAAAGTGGCTTTAAAATTACCTTTTAATTTTAAATCCTAAAAAAATGCATTTCTCATGTAAAATTTTTGGCTTCTTTAGTAATTAATTCTTTTACATATTCCTTTTCATTCCAAATTAATTTTAAAATATAATTAACTGCTTTTTTATATAAAATTAAACCCCTTTTTAAATTATACAATATAAATTTTAACAGATTGCTTTTAAATGAAGTTTATCTTTTTTAAAATTAATACAATTGAAAAAATATATACCTCATCAATGCAACATATTTCAAAATTCAAGTAAAATCGATCAGTGATTTTAAAATACTGCACAAAATATTAAATACATGCGCCATCTGGATTAATATTTTTTATTTATTTAAATTTTTTTTAATTCTTTAATTATTTTATAAATTTTTTTCAAATTTTTGACTAAAAAGTAATAATAAATTGCACTCTTATGTAATGACATTTTTATATACATGGGGAAAACAATCCAAGATAAATGTATCCAAGATCAACACAACTAGAAAAAATAAATAATGCTTTTCAACAGATGTATACATTCACACGCACACGCACACTCGCACGCACAAGCATACGCATACGCTTACGCTTACATTCACACTCACACTCACTCACTCACTCACTCACTCACACACACACACACACACAAGTACACACACAGAAGCACGCACGCACACGCGCACGCGCACGCACGCACCACACATACGCAGGCAGGCAGGCAGGCACGCACGCACGCACGCATGCAAAACCACATTCGTTTATTAGGTCCGTCAATCGGTCGTTCATTCGTTCATTCGTTCGTTCGTTCGTTCATTCGTTCGTTCATTCGTTCATTTATTCATTCATTCATTCATTCGTTCGTTCACTCATTCACTTACTTCTTCGTTCTTTCATTCATTCATTCATTCATTCATTCATTCATATACAATGAATAAATCATACGTATAATTTATTCATTTATTTAGAATGATTGAAGCGATCTATTCAAATCTTATTTAAGAATTGAATCAATTTAATAAAACAAAAGAATTAGTATCATTTAGAGTTTATAAAATTTATATTCTCATAGTTATTATTCTAGGAGATATTTTTAATACCAACAATTTTTTAATTTTTAAGGTATTCAAATTTAAATTTTTAAAATTCGACGTTTGAAAAACCATAACTTTCTTATATTGTAAAAAAAAACTACAGCTTACTAGAAGATAATTTTAATATGATGATTTGTATATTGATAAATTTCGACTAGAGTCAAGTGGAACAAACAGAATAATGATTCAAGAATTCCCTTCAAGGAATTATTCTTGCATTTGAATTATTTAAAAAAAATTATAAATAAACTGCAAGAATTTCAACACTGTGCAATAAAAATTTATTTTTACTAGGAAAATTTAGTTTTTAAAAAGAATTATTTTTGTGTTTTCATATATTTTTTTACCGGGTTTTGAAATAATTTTTTTTCAACTTATTTGCTTCAAGAAATAAATATTAAACTTCAATTTTTAACCTTAAACTTTTAAAAGGTTTGTATAATCCCGAAATATAGTATCACAGTTCTATTTAAAACGTCGAAAACTTTAATGAAAAGTAAGTGAAAATCTAGATGTCAAATGCAGATAATAACCATATAAAAATTGATATACTTTAATCCATGCATTCTAGCCTTCACACTGCCCTTTTGTTTATTAATAAAACAAACATTTTAAAAATCAAATATCAAAAAATTCACTATTATCAGTTACTTAAATATAAAAAATTAATGATTTGATATATCTTTGTGAATTTTTTTAATATGAACGAGTAAATGATCGCTCCTTTTGGCTTTATGAGGACAGTATGGGCATTGTATCCTACTTCCAATACCACACTCAGCTCTTAAGTGTCTGGTTAACGTCGCTTTTGAACTGTATACCCGATTACAATTCGGACATATATGACAACCCATAAGTCGCTTGTTCAACTTTGCAACCGTTGGCGGCCAAGGAAGCTCGGTTAGCTGGCTCCCATCTGCCGTACTGTTCCCGAACATAATCTGACCTCTTGATCCGACGATTAGATATTCTCCTAGAAAGGTTAACAGTAAACTTGAATTCAGACTACAAGAGCTTGTTACAAGGAAATTATTAGTTACAACACCCAAACCTTAACAATAATGTGAAAGAGATCAACGGATCTGCGACATGATCAATACTTATCTTTACAAATATAGAATCATGCACATCAGGATCCATTGAAAAAAGCAAATTTGCGAAAAGTCTGTGCAATCCAAAGCATCACCAGCTTATTCCTTAAATATTAGCAACTTGTTAGTAAGTTGTTACTTCATTTTTTTTCTTGTTGACTACGGAAAAATAGTACATTAATTCAAGCTCCAGAATTTTTAAGTTGGAAAAGAACAATTTTTTATATTTACATAAAGAGAAAATTAATTATTAGCTGATTTTAGGGGTATGCGCAAACATTCAGTTTAAAATATTTATTAATGTCATTTAGAACAGTTCTTAAGAACTGCCGTCAAATTTCAATAAATCGTTAAAAAAATTTTTTTAGGCAAATTTATTACCTTTCTTTTTTTCTTCTTTCCATTCCGATTATTCAAAGTAATTCTTAAAATATGAATTTTAAAGCTTAAAAACACGATTGAAACTTAAATTTTATTTCTTATATTACACCAGAGTGATAAGAAACATTTTCCTCTAAGTAAAAATTTTAGATTTTTCGCGACTTAATTGAAAATTTATCTGAAGGCAAAAAACAAAAACACCCCTTCATAATAACACATGGGATACAGTATATTAAAACTTATACAAATCGAAATGATAATTCATTGATTATTAAAAACACTCAAATTTTATTTCGGAACTTTAATTTCAGATATAAATCAAACGGAACAATTATTTAAACACATTTAAATGAAAAAAAGATGAAATATAAAGTTACCGATTGTGTAATAATTCTGAAAATCATTTTCTTGATTGTAGTCAACTAATTGCTGCTGTATTCAATAGTTAAAATTATCGGAACGGCGACAGTCAACACAATTCATTCAATCAAATGAAAAATAAAAAAGAAAAAGAAAAAGAAGGCCAAGTTCAAATAAAAATATTTTAATTAATCTATATACAATCAAAAAATACAAAAATAAAAAAAAAGTTTTAACACTCAAGTCAAATCATGACTTTTATGACCATCACGAACCTTATTGACCTATGCATTGAATTCATTGAGTATTATTGAGAAAAATATATGCTGCAAAGCAATCGAAACTTAATTACGTATTTTAGATATCTATCTTAAGTACATAGCAGCTTTTAAGTACAATTTAAAAGTGTGTATAGGTGTGCATATGAATGTGTATGTGTGTGCGCGGGAATATGTATATATGAATGAGATTTATAAGTGTAAATGTATGTGTGCGTGTGCGTGTGTGCGTATGCGTAAGCGAGTGTGTATATTTAGATACACATACATACAAATACACAGACACGCACTCGCTCACCCACGACGCACACACAAACGCACACCCACGCTTATTCACGCACAGACGCACACAGATACACACGCATACAAACACACGCGCGCACGCACGCATACACACGCAAGCACGCACACGCGCGCACAATCATATATATATCAAAAATAAGGCACATATGAATAAATGTAAATTATTAATCATGCAAGAAAAATACCATTATAAAATTAATAATATTAGAGTAAGAGTAGATATAAATATACTTTCATTTACAATGATTTGTACTGCTATATTATCTTTTTTAAAACGTACATCACAATATATAAGCAAGAATCATCTGATAAAATACATTTAAGGGTTGGAATGCTTTTTCTTACTTAAGCCTAAAAAATAATAATGGACGGCCTTCAAAGTTAAATTAAATCTAATATTTTTCAAAATGTCATTTTAATGCCCAATTGTCATTTTTTCTGTCATGTTACTGTGTAGCATGTTCGGTCCATAATTTAATAAACATCTCCTGTGTATGGATTGACTTGTTCTCGTTTTAAGTGGCGTGTCTTTTCGTGTCGAACTAAATCCGCTTTATATCTCGCTTTATAGGGGCACCTCGAGCAAGCAAAAGATGGTTCTTTTCCGCATTCCCATTTTAAGTGTCTCCCGAGAGAATCTTTATTTTTATAAACCCTCTCGCAGTTCTGGCAACAAAATTTTTCTTGCTGAACTAACAAAATTCGGTTGCTGACTGAATTATTTATCGTTGAATCTTTAGAAGTGCTTTTCCGTTGCTTTGTTTTCGGTTCCGATTTTATTTTTGTGAGTTTCGGAGGAATTGATGCCGTTTCACTTATCAAATTCAAGGACTCAGGTTGATTCTGATACAGCATATTACCCGTGAGTAGATATTGTAGATTTGATGTCCACTTCGATTTGCAGCTTCCTGAAATTAAAGTTTATGAATCAATCAATCGAATCTGAGAGATTCCTATTATATAACTTAAGAACTACCCCATCGCCATTAATAAGCCTCATAATGATGAAGTTAGATCATTGCATCCCATTCTGTAAGTGAAATTGCAAAGTGAAAGAAATAATGCGTAATTTTAAAGTTTGTTAGAATAGATTCCGTCCGGTTACGCCAAGCAGAAACATACTTTTAACACAAGGTACAAAGATGGACATATTTAATTTTATAATCGAAAGGTATGACCTAGCCAAAAAAAAAAAAAATTATCCTCCTAAAGTCATTTAAATTTGTATTTTCGATTTCCCTTAAAGCTAACATTTTTATACATTTTTTTGAATTTATTTTCTTCTTCAGACAAAACCAAATTTCACCTTAACAATGTTCGAGAACGAACGTCAAATTGCAAGCTCTTAATCCTCCTATTGAATAATGATTCTCGAACCCTATCTTTATCATCTGCATTCTCCGAACCTGAAAAATAAAAAAATATCAGCAGTTAATGAAATGTTGGAAGCAATAAAAATTTCAACATGAAATGAAAATTATCCTTACCTTTTAAAATCCACAACATTCTTTCAATTTTCGAACAAAAAAAAAAAAAAAAAAAAAAAAAAAAAAAAAAAAAAAAAAAAAAACCAAAAAA
>JAOWBB010000005.1:1041886-1085427 GCA_028565995.1 Ricinus marginatus
AAAACCCTCAGTTTTCAAAATATGATTTCTGAAAATTGAATATTGTTAAAGTAATTTAACTTGATAATAAACAAATTGCTTTGAATATTGTTATCATTTTCACAATGCAAACTCCAAATAATGAAGCTAAACTTATATTACTAATTTAAAGAGATATATTTTTCGTTATTAATATAAAATTCACATGAAATGTAAAAGATTGGGAATACACAACCAAAAAGCTGTTTTATGTCGTATTTGCTTGATATTTCTTCAGGAAAAAAAAGCTAAAAATAACAATTAAACAGAAAAAAAATTTAGATCAGTCTTAATATTTTTACTTATGATTAGGTTTTGCAAGATTATATTAAATTTAATTGCAAAACTATGTTAATAATTTTAATTTCAACTTATTTCCTATTAAAATACATAAAATAAAATAAAATACTTAAATATTATTAACTATAAAGGGTACTCATAAAATTAAAATTAAAAATATTAAATAGAAATAATTGCACTTTAAATAATTTCATTTTAAATTTCACACGAAAGTTTAAATAAATGTACGCGTTATTTTAAACACTGTCGCTCTAGTATTAAATTTAAGAGCAAAGGGATAAGAAAAAAGTCAGCATAAAGCATGAAAGGAAACTAATTTTTCAGTTTCATAATTTCATGAAATGAATCAAATGTTAAACTTTATTAATGCATGTTTTTTCCCGTGCAATATAGTTTTCAACTGTATTATTATACTATATTTATTTTCTTTTATATATTGGAGTAACATTCTTCTGAAACATATATTCTCAGTGAACATTTATTTAAATAAGCCACTTATCAGTAAATTTAATAATATTTAAATAGCAAAATTAATTATAGGAGAATTAAACTAAAAATAGAAACAAACTGAAAATTAACTGCTGTTTATTATATATTAATATAACTTTTAATTCAAAGTAGTTTTATACTTTCCTTTATAAATGAAGAAGATATTTTTTAAAAAATTATAAATCTTCAGTACTTATTTGATAAAACTGTAAAACACAAATATGAAATAAATATTTTTAGAAACATCCAATCAAAGTTGTCTTTAATTTTTGAGTTAAGGCTGAAATTTTAGGACAGGATATACGAGAAATAAAACTTATATTTTCAAAAATTAACTAGTTTGAAAAAATTAAACTATATATTTATACATATATAAATATATATAAATCCACAATATGGTGTTATTCTACCACAATATATCCAGTGTCATCGAAAGCTTTTCTACTTCATTTCCTCTTTAAATATACAATATTAAGGGAGGAAGAAGACTTATATTTCAAGAATGCTTACTAATGCGTATTTCAGCTTCGCCTTCTTATATTTGAAATATTCTAAATAATTTCTTTTTAGTTTCAAATGCAGTTCTTAGCGTATTTTTCAAGTATTTATACATTTTAAAAATAAAATTAAAAAAAAATCAATGATTAAAATGTTTGTTTCATAAAAATAAACAATTAAAACCGTAACGCTCACAACCATGGAACAAAATATTTAATTTTTATGGTCTGAATCGCTCACCTTTTTTTATTTAAATCTTGTCTCATTCATTCGAAGAAATAAAAACTACATTTTGTATTAATAATAATGATTCCATATCGTACATATGAGAAATTCATGTTATTTTAAAAAATTACCACTTCAAACTGCATTTTAAAAGTACCCATATCAACTTTAACTTCTTATAACCCTATAAAGAAAATTATTACCACGTCTTAGTAATTGCTAAGGAAATAAAAATGTTAGCAGCAGTCAACCTCTATCTTAAATCTTACTGGTAGTTTATATATTCATAAAATGTGAATTAAGCTAATGAAATTCTAATTAAATTAAAAACATATTTTTGAAATAAACATTATGGATGGAATAGACTTTTCAAATTAAGGATTTCTTTATTAGAAACGAATCTTTAATTAGAATTCCGCACCAATTTTCACATGTTATTTATTTAATTTACTTCTATTCCAAAACGATATATTAAAATTATTTTTATATTACAAAATATCTGTTTATTAGATCTCCGTCGATTTACTTATTGTTTAAAACGACCAATATTAAGATACTTTAGAGGCACATTAAAAATTCACAATAAATCTTTATTTTAAGAGTATCGCGATGCGAGGGTACTTATGATACAGTATAATTATATAGAAATCCAAGTGTATGTATGATTGCATGTATATATGCTATATATTTTTCACTCATTCTCTTTCACACACACACACACACACACTCTCTCTCACTCTCACTCTCTCTCTCTCTCTCTCTCACACACACACACACACACACAAGCACACACACACACACACACACACACGCACGCACGCACATACGTACACACAAACACACGTACATACATACACAGTATATACATGCGCATACATAAAATATTTTACATACATACATAAACGTAATCGCAGAATTAAGAAATATGACATTAATAATAACCTTAAAATCATAAAAGAAATAATTACTGAAACAGAATCGAAAAAGGCAATTTCCACATTTTTTGGGTTAAATTCAATTAGAATAAAACCTAAGTAGCACTTAAATTGTTACAGAGGCCAGATATTTTATATTTAGAAATGGAATAAAATACAATAAAATGTATAAAATTACAAAAAGATTTAAAACATGAAATTAAATTGAATGGACTTTTGATAGTTCTTTATAATAATAATTATAAATAAATAAATAAATAAATAAATAAATAATAATAATAATAATAATAATAATAAATAACATTTTTGCACAAATAAAATATTGAAGCTTTCTTCAATAATTTAGATGGGATATAAAGCTCAAAAAATTTATATGTTAATTTGAATTTTTACAAAAGTTATCAAAACCCATCTCCTGCTTAGGAATCTACCTTGGACATTAAAAAAATATGACAGAAAGAAATAGTAAGAAAAAAACATTCCGAAAACACCAATTATCAAATTAAGATTTTTAATTCTTAATATTTTTTAGAAGAATTGAAAATAAGTAATAATAAATAAATAAATTTAGAAGAATGTCATAAGAAAAAAATTATCCTTTTAAGGAAAGAATTTCTAAATTTTTAATTAACCTTTTTAAATTTCTTTTTTAAATAAACATCTTTAAAAAGACATACACTATCTAAAAGATTAAATCAATGTAAAGATAGAGAGCGAAAATTTGACTTTTGAAATTAAATTGCTTAAAAAATTGAGTTTTATTAGGGTAAATCTTCATTAATTCGCATCTTAAAGAAAAAATTGGGGAAACTGACAATTAACATTTATTACTTTTTAATTTGCTACACTTTGGAAAAGTCATTTTTCTACCCCGAAATCAAACTTGAAAAATGCACCACAGAAATATATTTCGCGAGAGTTCATAAAATTTTCCCTCATTACCGTTTAGGTGCATTTGAAATGACATGAAGTGATATTCTTGAGTAGCACAATTGAAAGGCAGTAAGCCACTGAAATGAACTCATTTAAAAGGTATCTCAAATATAAAGAAAATTTGATTCTGAACCTAAGGGTTTCTTCAGTGTTCTTGCATATTATTATTATTTGGACATTATTTTTATAATCTAATCCCTATACTTTCACATAACTTGGAATAGCATAATGATATATTGAATAACTTATGATTTAATATCCTTTGTTAGAAATGGCTAATTACTTTCTTAATCATAATTCATAAGCTTTAAAAACTTTAATACAAAGTAAGATAAATCGCATATTTGACCTATGACATTCATGAAAACTGGTAATGAATTACCAATCAATTCGCAAATTACGTTGAATACAAAAAGTATAATTTAATGAAAACGCTATCATTTATTAATTTTATCAATTTATTCTGACTTTTAGTACATAATAAATCCGAAAATGAGTAATAAAGTTTTTAAATGTAAACCTCTTCAAAATGACTGAATTTAACTAGTTTTACTTTTAACGACAAACAAAAAGTAGTTTTAAACGATAAATAAATAAATACCAAAATTTCAGAAAATTTGATATTTTTTATTCAGAGTGGAAAACTCTTATCCATCTCTTATTAGATTCCTTAAAAATCCATTTAAAGTAAATTAAATTATTAAGAAAATATTATTTATCTACTATCATTGTTATGATAGTTTTCATTAGTTATTTATTATTATTAATATTATATTCTTATATTTAAAGTTCTTATTATATAAAATCAATCAATTTAGGATCAACTTAGAAACATTAATAATAATAAAGTCCTTTTTAGCCTTAGATAAAGCAAATTTAACTTAGGTTTGTCTATCTCGAATTATCAGAGTAGTCCTTGAAAACCTTTATATAAAAATAAAATAATAATTCCATATACTGCAAATTATGCAGAGGTATCTTAGTGAACACATATAATTAGAACATATTTAAAGAATATATAATTTAATGCATAATGTACTTTGTATTTGCAATTCCAAATAAGAGAAACAGATAAGTAAAGGATCAAAAATAATAGTTATAACGTCAATAACAAAAATTCAATTTTTTGAACTTCATTTAATTTTTTTTTTCAAAACTTTCTGAAATTATTTGCAAGGAAAGAATAAGAAGCAATTATACTGAATTTAAAATATAAAAAGGAAGATTTTAACTTCAATAAAGTCTGAAAATAATTTGGAGAATATAATCTTAAAGTAGGGTGAAGAATTATAAGATGACTTGAATACAAGGAAAAAATATCTTACGATAAATATATAGGAATTATGAATTAAAATTTAAGATCCTAAATTAATAAATCTGTGGTTGAATACAATAAAGTTTCAAAATAAAAATAAATCTTTAGGTCCCTTGAACAGCAACTGAATATATTTCTTTTGCAAAAGCCAAAAAAACACCTTCAATCCGAAATATTTTTTTAAAGAATTGGAAAACCAAAAAAACTAAATAATAATAATAATAATAATAATAATAATAATAATAATAATAATAATAATAAAAAGAAGAATAAAAAGAAGAATAAGAATAATTAAACATCGAAAAAAAAATAAGAGGAAAAATTTTATGTTAAAAGTATATATATATTACTATGTCTTACAGAATAAACAAAAAAAAATCAGACTTAAATTAATAATTTAAATTAACCTAAAGTTTAAACTAGATATGCATTTGTCTAATAACTTAAAAAACTACTTATGGCACACAGTTTTGACTATATTTCACAAAAAACCAAACTGAAAAAAAAGACACGTATTCAATTAAGAGAGCTGATATCAGTAATAATAAATGAATATTGAAATTTTAATGCTTCAAAGTAAAAAACTGAAAAATCGGACCATAATATTAGTGCATCTGGAAATTTTTTAGGAAGTTTAAAATTTTAACGATACATATTTTTGGATTTGAAATAATTTAAAAAAGCACTGTTTTAGCCTAGATTACAAAGTTAGAGCAGAAAAATAAAAAATAATTTATAAAGGAGATTTCCCTCACCTTTTATCGTCTAGCCAGCTTTTAAATAAAATTGAAATAAAAATTCTAACATTATTTTAACAGAACGTAATTTTCGATGAAAACACCAAATTAAAAGTATGCTTCGAGAATTTCTCATTAAATGTTAGATTTTAATAGAATAATTTGTTTCTGAACAGATTCTTAAAATTCAAATATATGATATATTTTTATATCATACTTGAGAAAAGAATAAAATTAAATTAATTGAAATAAGCTAATATTATGTGGTTTTAAATAAAATGCAGAGCCTTTTATTCGTTTGGTCTTCAGAAAATAGAAGATTTCATTCAGAGTGGGACTTCATACTCATCAGAACAAAAATGAAATCATTTTTTTAAAATTATTTATATAATATTATAGTAATATCGAAATCAATCTTTTTTTATAACCAGGAAAAAAACAATTCCTTATAAGAAACTGAACCAAATCATAATTATCCTTGAGGATTAGTAATTTTCAAATTCTATGTTATTAATAAACCACAGGATGATTTTTATAATAAGTTAAAGCTTCAATGTATCAATAAGAGCGGTTTCTTATTTAACTTGTTAAAATTGATTACTTAAATGTTACCTAAAAGTCAACAATAGCTGAAAATTTCATTTTTTAATTCTAAGGTTTACAATAAAACTTGCATGCCGTATTTTTAATTTAAAAAATTTATACTTAATTAGAGAAAACCATATATTTTATTAAAAGCTTTCATAAAAACAGAAAATGAGTTTCATAACGAAATCAGTGTAAATGTAAATATATCATTGTAACTGAACATGGGATGGCGTAAATATGGACTGTGAGAAATTCTTAAATAATTTATAAAATAATGATTTACTGTTACTTTGAAAAATCTGATGATTTATGGGAATTACACTATAATTTTAGTATTCAAAATAATCATAAAATTCAAGCAATTTTAATGATCATATTCCGAATCACGACATATAAAAATGAAAATTGGCTTTATAGTTTCAGATGGGAAAGAAAACATTTTTCCCTAAAAATATTATATTTTCATTATGAAGATTTTTATATTTTAATATAAAGCTTTCAGTTTTATTGTAAGGCTCTGTATTCTTTTGAAACTTGAAAAATAAGTTAAATAGCTTTTTATTCGAAGCTAATTAGTAAATAAATTTAGCCTTCATTTACATTAGATAAAAATACCAGTAATATTGTTCAGAAGCAAAATCTTGCATTTTATATTGATTAACAAACTCTCATACTACCGGTTTTCATATGACGGTTATAATGCAAATTTAAGACGTTGCAGATGCAACACGTTAAAAGGACAAATTTAATTGCATATTAAAAATTTTATTATTAATCTAAAATTAATCGAAACAGAAGATTTAACGAGAAAAATAAGAACTAATTATATATTTATGTCACTTATACCGCAAAAGTGTAAGTTAAACTATTAATATTTATTTAAAACAAAATCATTACAGTCAATCAAATATAAATTATTTCTCTAAAATCAATTCTTTTTTTTAATTACAGTTCTTCCATCTAAATTAAAAATGTATCATTTTAAATTAAAAAAAAAAAATTAAAAATATAAAGCCTAAATCATGTCAGAAAAATTAAATCTTTGAAGTTAAAAGTAAAAGTAAGAAATAGGCTGTTCTTTGGCCATTGTCTAGAATATATTTTGAATTAAGATCATTAATTTTTAACTTAGGATATTAGTACATTTTATTTTAATTGTAATTGAAAACAAATGACATTTTAGCTAATAACCGTCATTACCCCGCCGATAGGTTTAACAAGACTTTCTACAAATTTTATAGCTTTTTTAAAAATCATAAATTTTACAGAATGAAACTAAGATCAGAAATCAGAAGTTCAAAGAACTTTAAAATCTAAAAATTTCATATTCGTTTTTAGCAAATTAAACTAAAAATAACTAGAAAAAAGCATATTCACTAAGATAAAAATTTTTGAACCATGAAGACTAGCATTAAAATTAATTGTTATAAGATGAATAAATTAAAAGTTAGTATATAAGTTTGTTATCAAAGGCGTTACCGAAATTATTAATATCAATAAAATTATTAATATTAATAATAAATAGTGAAATGTAGGTTATTTCCTTCTTACTTCTGATTTTAAACATTTACTGAATATATTCTGAAGTCGAAAAAAACATCCTGTTTTGCAGACAACGTCCTTAAAGAAACTATTTTATCAGCACCGGTCACATAAAATTAACATGACTAGCATTTTTTTTTGTTTTTTTTTTTTTTACTTTGCGTCAGAAATCAAGTTTTGATTCAAAGAGAAAACTCTCAGCATGTACATCGAAAATGTAACATGTTACATGAAACCTATTGTAAAACCAAGTTTAATCCCTTATTCTTATAAAGATTCTTCCATTTATGACACTAATCAAAGCATTTTTTTAAAATATACTCTTCTGAGTTTATAGTTGTTACAGAAGATTTTTCTTAGATTACATTCTTAGCTATGAATGTGAACAGCGCTGAAAAATAATTTTTTTTTTTAACGTTTTCGACTAGAATTCGAGTTTTTCGGATAATTACGAAAAGGTATACAAGTTTTAAAAAGCCAAATAAGAAAAATTTTACATTGGAATTTATTCACACCAATGTATATTTAATGCAACAATAATGTCAGGATAACAAGAACAGAAAACGAAAAAATTGTTTTCGGCAAAATTATCCAATTCTAATAAAACGAGCCACAAACAACTGCTAATTCTTTATTTGATTTTGTAATTGAATTTTATGGACTACAGCCTGATTTTGTAATTTTACTGGTTGATTTTGCAGTTGTATTTTAACAGGCTGATTTTGAATTTGTAAATTTTGCAAGGTCGGTTTTTGATCCTCAACTAATAATAAAGGAGGTTGAGTTTTTAGTTTTTCCCCGCTTTCTGTTATCGTTGCAGAATTATTTTCCTTGATACATATATCACCGGAACCACCACCAGTATTATTACCAATTTCAGAAGCAGTAGCACTTTCTCCACTAAAATATATAGTGACATGTGTTTGTTCATGTTGTTTTAAATTATCAGGACGAGAAAACTTTTTCCCACATATCTCGCACGCTAGTTTTTTTCTGGCCATTCCGCATTCGTACCGTATGTGCCGGTTTAATGTCGACCTTATTTTGTAGCAACGACCGCACATCGGACAACCGTGAATCTTGGGACTATCGCTCATCGTGTCATCCAATTTTAACATCAAGAGCCGCTCGTACTCCAGTATGGCGTTTTCCTTAGGAGTCAAGTACGGCAAGTAGTGTGGCATTGACCGCACTGTAATTACATTAGTTAATCCGGGGTCAAATTCTATCAATTTCTTAACAATTAAAAAGATAAATTCGAACAATTTCTAATTTCATTTAAAATGTTTTGAAATGCGTTTTACAGGAATAAAATGAACGACAGGAAATTTAAAAAAAATTCGACCTAAAAACGAGAAACTTACCAAAAAGCTTTACAAAAACCTAATTAAAACTCTTAATCATAAAAAAATGTAATTTAAAAATGTCACCAATATCTTTTATAAATTAAGAACATAGAAAGCAAAAAAATAAACCATCTCCCAAATAAAAATGAAGACTTTTTTTAACTGAATAATACTACTTTTTTTTCGGGAAAATAACCACTTTACGTATATTTAAGCTTGAGCGATTGATTGAGTTATTGCGCCTTTTTTCGATAAAAATAAAAAAAAATGTAAAATAAAAATCAATGCCACACTAAATGAAATACATGCTGCTAGGTACAACAACTAAACACGACACACATTTAAAAAAATAAATGAAAACATTACGCAAGCCATTCGGCCAAAAAAACAAAAATATGAAACATGCAACATTAACTTATAAATTTTTATACGGTGCATTTAATTTAATTTATCCATGTAATTAGCAAAATATTAACACGAATATATTGAATATCAAATTATTATCCTCTCAAAGACCAATAATTCGTATTCTCTTCTGGTTTCAATTATTATGTGAATAATAAATCTATATATACACACATATGTGCATATTAATATATCACAAAAAAATCAAAGAAAAATCAAATTTTAAAAACTGGGAAAATGTTTTCACAAAAAACAGGTTAACTTTATATTAACTTGGATAGACAATAAGGTCGAAAAATGCACAATAAATACGTTTATAATATTTAAAATTTATATTATTTTTATAATCTGTAAACTTAATTACATAAATCTTTGACGTAATTTTAATTTTCTTTTTTTTTTCTTTTTTTTTAAAAATAATTCAAATAAAATAATATAATATACTGCAACAAAACTCTACAGAAGAGTCAACTTTTATATTTCTAAGGATTGGAAAGCTACACCTTAAGCCGTACAAACCAGAGGTAAATATTTCGATTTAGTACAAATCATTACATAATTACTTGGAAAATACAAATAATGATCAAATATTAAAGTCTGGGATGTTCAATTGTAAAAAAGATATAAAAAATTCAAAAATATTCATACTAATAGAAATTGATGTCATTTTCATTACATAAATGCCTCTGGATTATTGAATTGAATTTTGGCTAATAATTCAAAATTTTGATTGTCATAAAGTTTTAAATAATTAAGTATTTGAATTTTAATGGAGGCCAATAAATTTAAAATTAGAATCCATTTTTTCATTCTGGGACCAATATTTTAATGTTTTACTATTTACTTTTAATTAGTCTATACTAAAATTACGTCCCAAAATCATCATGGAATTACTGGTTGATTTTGACATTTTCACTTCAAATGATGAATCATCGGCTGTGACATATCAGGGATTTCACACAATACATCCATATATGTATAATAAAATCAAAGCGCAATTACTGAAGTTTGATTTTTATAATGCTTTCTCCGAACCTTACACCTAAAAATAATAAATGTTATTTATTACATTTCGTATAATCACAAATATAGATGGGTTTGGAAACTATGTTTTTACTCGAATTAAACCTATGGAAAGAAATATTAATGCAACGCAGAACAGTAATAATTATATTAAAATAAACTAAAAGCAGTAAAAAAAATTTTTAAATTCCTAAATAACCCAATGAAGAATTTAAAAAAAACTAAACCAGTATGAATTGTATTTTATCGTTAACTTCTAAAAGCAGTATAAAAAAGTGGAACAGTCAAATCAGGGAATAGAATAAGAACTGACCTAATTTCTATCTTTGTGTTCTGTACGAAAATTAATCATAAATAAATAATACATCATATCTAAATCAGATCAATTATAAACGTTGTACGATTACTCAATCAAGCCTTATAAGTAATTTATACTTTAAAACTATTTTCACTCAATAATTGCTAGAATTTTTATGCTTATATGACATTTGATACAGAGCTGATACACAATAAAATTAACTCACTACATGTTCATCGAATGTTGTCATGGAAGATAATTCTTATAATCGATGATTTTCAATATTTTAAAGCTTTAAAATAAAATAAATATATAAATAAAATAAAAATAAAAAAAGTACCCAAGACAGATTAGACGTAAAAATATATTTTATAATTAAAATTTATATTTAATTTTTTATAAAGTATAGATTATAATTTGTGTTACAACTTTCATTAGCAAAAATATTGTAAAATAGAATTATAAAAAGAGATTTATATTTAAGAGCTCTTTAAAGATTAACATGTCTAATAAAATAATAAATTGCCTCATGAAAGGACCAATAATATTTAATTTAGCAGAGATTCAACGCCAAATGTTCATATAGAAATTTCGTCGAATTGTTTTTTATTTTTACCCACAATTTTTCTTAATTTTCTTAATTACGTCTTTTAATCAATATTTTAATTAAAAAAAACGCAGTTAGGTAAATGTAAACATAAAAAATAAACGAATTTTAAGACTTTTGCTTTCATTTGATATTGAAATGAACAAATAACTGGACAAGAAACTAATTTTTTTAAAGTGCACGAAAACGTATTAACTATCAAATTGAAAAGCACTTTAAGTTCTTTCAGTTTGCATCAAGAGATAATAACATTATATTTAATCGCAATTTCTTTTCCAATTTTAATTCTTCACATACACTCAAGAATAAAAAATCGTTCATTAAAAATGTTTTTTGTAAAAAAATAAAAATAGAAAAAACTGGAATTTTCTTTTCTTGTAATTGAAGAATTAAAACAAAGCTCGAAATCTGAATGAATTATCATAATTTTAACTAGATCATGTAAAGCCTAAAAATATTATGAATCATTATAAAATACACAAAGTATGAAAAAAAAATTTACTTTCACTATTACTTTCAATTTTTAACGTAAAAAAATTAAACAGAAAAAATAGTACTTCTTTGTTAACATTTTTCTTGAAAAAGAAATTTCGATAATTTTACTTGTATATTAATTTTTTTATAAGATTGAGAAAATTTTCCCACACTTCGACTGTTTACGTACATAGAAAATTAAGAACTTGTTTTATAACTTATCAGAAATCATTTACCTACTAAATTTCAATTTTTTTTACAACAAAGATGGAAAAGCAATAGCTCTAATATCCTCTAATATCATAGATCTCATGCCATTGTATTTTCTTTTTCTCAGAAATTTTACTTTGGCTTAGTTCATAACTATTAAGGCTCTTTTAAGTTAAATATAAAAATTTGAATGTGATAACACTCTCTTTTTCTTTTTGTAATTTTCTCAATCACAAACAAAATAACTCCAAGCATAAACTGGAAGATTATCTCCCGGATCAGCCTTAAATATTAAAATAAATTTAAATAATCGACGTCACGGCTTATTTTTTTTTTACTTATGTAACTTACATGAAGAGTATAAAAAAGAATAAAGATAAAGAATATAAGGTTTATAAAATCGAGTGAAATGTACAGAAGTATGTATCAGGCAACAATAAAATATTTTCAACTGTAGTTTTATTTTCGATAAAAATTTAATTAATGACTTATTAGTATAAAATTTTAAATTATTGAATCTTTAAATTGAAAAAAATTATAAATATTTTTTCTTTAATTTCATTTAAATTTACAATATTAAAACAATAAATATTCAAAAACAAATTCAAATACGATTGGTCAAAGAGGATAGCAAAAACGGAAAATAAAATCTTTTTCCTAATTTTAAAATATAAACAAAGCATTGCAGAACTTGAAAGTAAAAATATAATAATATAAAAATATATTAAAACGATTGTTTAATATTTTTATATAAACGAGGCTTATTTTTTTCAATAATTTTATTTCAAGCAATGTGAAAACTTCAATCTCATGAATTTATAGAAACTGCAAAAGCATTAACAAATTTTATTTCATTACATTAAAATTTGTATAGTCTTTCTAGAAAATCAGCCATATTTATCACGTATGAAAATTAATAAAAAGCTGTATTTTAATTTTTTTTTACTTCTCAAAAATAATGAACCATTTTCCGCAGACATATATTCCTGGCATTCCTAAGTCAAGTTTTAATATTGAATATGCCTTACATTATGAACAGTTTCTTAGACGAATATAAAGTAGTTTCCTTTAAAGAACTGTCCTTCATCTGAAGGATATCTGTAAACTTAGAACCTTACATAAACCTTCACTGTGACAAAATACTTTCATAAACAATAAAAATAACCTTAGCTAGAGATAAATTTCATCTGCCTTTGTTTCTGCAATATTGAAAGGCGCCACAAAATTGAACCTTTTTACAAATTTATATACATATGTATATATTTGTAAATATACATATACTATTATAAAATTTGATGTATATATCAAACTTTTTAGCTCATTATCTATAGATTCTACGCGACGCATTTAATGTTAGAAATTTAAAATAAAGTGACAACATAAAAATGCTTTCAACAAGATCGTATTATAGTGATTTAGTTGTATGGTATATTATGACCTTGAAATACAACATTAAAGATCTTTCCTATATTAAATTCTGCTTCGATAACACACAATTTTTTTTTATTGCTCACACCGAATTCCTTACCCAAGTAAAACAGATTGAGTTGAAAAAACAGTCTTTACTTAATATTTTTTACTACTCCTCATAAAAAACAATTCAAAGTAATCTATCAAATGAATTTTTAGCAATAACATGAAGAAAATAAATTTATCAAAGAACGGTTTTTACATCTAGTTACGATTTGTAATTAATTTATTCGAAAAAAACTCAAATAATTCTTGAAATATTCATGTCACATTCACATACTCTTGCACTCCTTGAGTGAACTGAGAATCAGATTTCAAAAATTTTCTCTCCAGCATCTTCGTATTGACATTTTACGAAATTTTTCTTGAGAAAAATAATTTTACTTAAAAATTCCAATTTATTGGTTTGAATCATTTTACATGTGTGATTGAAATTTTTAATGAGTTTCAATTTCCAAACAATTCGTATTTAATTGTCTTCTCTTAAGGCATTTCATAGTTTTTATAGTTGCCTTTTCATTTAAGCTTTTAACAGACTTCAGAATAACTTATTAATTACCCAAATGAATTTCCCGACTTTTTTTAAATATTTTAAAGATCGCGCTCCCAAAAAGTAGCATTAAAGTACTTTTTGAATCTAGAAGTAGTAAAATTTTACCGCATTATATAGCATTTCAGGATAAAATCATTCTTAAATATCAAAAAAAATATTAGCAAAAAGAAGTTATTTGAATAATTTACATGATTCCTATATTTATAAAAATTGAATTTTTCCAGTCCCTGCAGATTTAGTATCAGGAAGTAGGAGAGTAAAACACCAAGATTTAACAATGTCAGCACTGATGGGAAAATAACTAAGTTAACAATGAAGGCTATAAACAGAAAAATGATCAATTAAATTCTCAACAATTTAAAAAAAATATACATACATCTTAACTTCTCAAAAATCTTAACTTTAAAATTATCAAAACAAAATCTGTTAATAAACATAATACAATTTCATGTCAAGTGTAGGACCATATTGCAAGTTTTAACAAATTATCGAACATCAAGTTTAAAATTTTATGTAAATTTTAAAAATATAAAAATTTTAACTTACCTTGTTTAAAAAATAATATTTACATTTAACATACATTAACTTTTCGTAAATATCTGCGAAAATATTACATAAGATGAAACTTGCCTAACAAACTTTTAAATTTACATCTTTTCCTCTCGATGGCTAACTATAAAACGGGCAAATCGTGAATCGATAAATTATGAATGATTTTTTCGTTTTGAAGAAAATGTTTTTGAAAAATCAAACGACTACAAACTGCAAATTTTTTTGGAGTCAATAAAAGTAAAATTTTTAACTATGTACAAGATTCCAAATGCAATCACAACCAGAGTAGAATTTTCTAAAATTATTTTATTGATCGGTTTCCCTCAAATACAACATTAAAAAAATCGAAACACATAAGAAATTGCCACTGCAAATTAATTAAACATAAATATTTAATTGGTAAAATTTTTCACCTTGTTAAGTATACAGATATTACAGTGTTTAATTTTATTAAATACTTAAGTTTAAAGATATAACTTTTGTTAAAGGTGTAATGTTCTTTAAACAAATTTCAAAATTTAACCTACTTTATTTTAAATTTAAAAGTTTAAAAACCTGAAGATACTACACTTTATTGAAGTAGCAAATATTAATTGAAGATTATAGTTTAAATATGAATTAATTGTAGATATTTAGAAGTTTTAAATCTTACTTATTGGTGAATATTATGATTAATTATTTTGATTCAATAAATATGTACATTTTATACTAAACGAAGGCAACTTTAATACATTACTTTCTTAACATCTTGCTTTTATAGATGAAAAATATGGAAGATTTTTTAAATTACTCTATTCGTATAACTTTCTTATCATTTTGTGATCAAAGTGACATCTGATTCATATAAATTAAACTGCATAATCATTCGAAAATGTTTTCATATAAAAATATTAATTTATAACATTTATAGATATATTCATTTAGATTTTTTGATTTTAATATTTATTTATTATTCATCCACACCATCTGTATGTTTAAATAAAAAGTAGAAAATAAATCAAGGAAATTAGAATTTTTTACTTTCAGATATCCTGCACAACGCTAAAAAAGCGTGAATGATTGTATTAATATTTTAACTTCATATTTTATGTCTCTGATTATAATTAGAATGTTAGGTTATATATGCATGAATATTAAAAAATTTCCATAAAATGCCTAGAATTTTTTCTATATTTTTAGAAAACTAAGTCTTTATGAATTTGTTCCAAAATTAAAAACATGAAAAAAATTTTAACAATTTATCTTTTATGCATAAATATTTTATGAACATCAAGTAAAAATTTTGAAGGCAAAATAACTGATGCATAAGTTGATACACTGAATGTTGAGAAATAATTGTCAGTGTCGTAATGTGAAATAGTTACATTTGAAAATTAATCATGCTGCAAATAATTGTATATAAAACTATTAAAAATGTGAACGATTCACTTTTCAATAAAATTCTGAAATAAAAAATTATCAAGGATAATACTAAAATTGAAAGGTAAACTACGATGAAATATAAGAGACTCAGTCTATATATAAAAAAAAAACCGTCTCTTCCTCTAAATGCAATCCAATTTCTTTTCTGTTATCGCAAAATTCCATTAAAATATAACGCGATACTCTTTTCATGAGCTTCCAAATGATATAATAGTTTCTGAATTGATGCTTTTTGTTTTAACGAACAGGCTAGTGTAAGATTTTTATTTAAATTTTCCATGGAATTTAGTTTTGTCGTAAGTACAATTAAAATATGGCATAGAAATTGAAACTATAATAATGATAATAACAATATAGGATTTAATACATTCCTAGGATTTTCACATGCAATCTAAAGGAAATTAATTATGTTAGTACTTATAATTTGATTTCAATGGAATTCCTAATTACGTATGCATTTGTTTTATATGCCACTTTCATTGTTACAATTTTTCCAATTTGAAAAATATTAATAATTTCTTCGTAAAAATTTTGGTGGATATAAAAAGTTTGACTTCTTTTTACTCACTATACCACAAGTTGCCTGAAAATCAATGAAAACAAATGACAATATTAACATAATTCTTTGTAAATATTGTAACCTTTTTTGTTTATTAATTTTGGATAATACATGAACTTTATACCGACAATACTGCTTCTTAGCAGAACATTTACATCTGTTCGGAAATTATTTATAATAAAAATAATATACCCAATATTTATGAGTTTTGATTTCTAAATGAGAGAACTTGATTTGATCACATAAATCTGAAAAATACGAAAATATTGGGATTTATATTTATTTGCGTAGAATTACAATTTATTATTTTTTTTAATTTAGTGAATCTAAAACATTTAAACTGCACATTTCACATTATTTATTGCAATGAGTTACTTATTTGCATAATACCAATTATATGACAATAATGACAACATTAATGAAAATTAATGATTTTATTAAACATTAATAAATTCAATTTTCAACATATGACATGAAAAACAATTCTCGAAACTGAAGTTAAAAAATTAAAGAAATATACATGATACAAATAAGAAACATGAATTAAGGAAGAATACGTACGAGGAAAAAGAGATGATGCGAACAGAATTCATAAGTTCGAAAATAAACTTTACATTAAATGAATTTCGTCATCAAAATAATAAAAAGATTAAAAGGTAGTTTTAATGACAATATAGTCTTGATCAAATATCTACATTTTTTTTATAGTAAAAATTTATCCGTATGTTTTTTTTGAGCTCATCAACTAACAAAAAAAATTTTTTTTTTAATTTAATATTTATTTCAAATAATAAATTCATGAGACATCTGGGCAAATAAACTTTGCAGCTAATAAAAATGATAAGATCAACAATTTATTTTTAAATTATTACCGTATTCCTTAATAAGATCCTTTTCAAGATTTGGAACTTATTGAAGTATTTCACTGAAATGTAACAATGGAATTAAATGGTTAACATTTTATTTTAACTCGTAATAATAAAAAGCAGTAAAGCCACTCCCGGACTAATGTCTCATATGAATCTTCTGTTTTAATAGGGAAATATTAATGAATTTAAGAGAAAAATATTACGAGTCGAAACTTTTTATTTACGAAGAATGTTAACATTTACTTTTTATTACCAAATTATTTGTTATTCTGAAAAATCAAGTATCAAAGGGCAAAACAAATAAACTGTCTTCAATATGATCAATATTAAATAAGTTCATTGGGCATTTTTAGAATATATCTTATTTGCTAAAAATTTGCAATGTAAAATACTATTTCCACCAAAATTTTTTTTGCAACATACATAAAAAAAATAAAAAATCATAAACCAAATTCGAAACTGCACAAATTTTATCCCTTTTCATTGATTGCCCTAATGGATTTCTTCTCCCAGTCTCACGAAAAAGAGATAAATGAATTATAACTACTTAAAAAATTAATATACATTCATAATAATTCTGTAATAATTAGAATTTTTTTAGTTTATAATGCATAACTTATTATGGTAGTTTCATCTAAAAGTCATTCGACTCATACATGAAACCGTGCCGTAATAAAAGAAAAGCCTTTGCGGATTTTCAGCGGAAGTTAAAGCATTTTTTACCGAAATAAAGAAATCAGAATAATGTAAAACTATAAATAAATTCATACTTTAAACAACTTTGTGTTACATAAAAATTGGATAAAATTGAAAAATTTTATAAAATTTAGGATTTTAAAATCTAACTAGTGATGGGCAAGATAATATAATAATTTCCACTAAAAAGAAGTGATATATACTTAGAAAATTCAGAAATCCAAATGTACTTAATCATTCAACGAAAAGAATAAATCGAGCCTACTGACATTTATATTATCTTAAAAATAGGGAAAATTATAATAATGTCTTAAGAGTAACATCAAATTATAACTTCCAATAACAATCTTTTAAAATAACTTTAATAAATATATATATTTTACGCTCTGGGATAAATAATAAATCTTTTATAAATCTTACATGATACATTATCTTATTTAAGGTAATTTATTAAAGATTAAGAAGGTTCAGAAATTGTCTACTACATTTTGAGATAATATAATGATTAAATTAGATTTTGCCAAACTTTTTACATGGGAAACGTATAAAATATTTCTAACTAATAAATCGAAAAAATGTAGAGTGAAGTTTTGAAAAGTAAAATAAAAAATATTAATTTATTATTTAGAACTAATTCTCATGTGAAAATATTTTATATCGTGCAACTTCAAAACTTCATAATGTTTCGACTACTACTAAAATAGATTTTGTGTAATATAAAAGCTTAATGAATTTATGTAAATCTTATAACGTTTTGTTTAAATCGCCTGACAATCAATAATGACTAACATTTTCACATTTTATTTGGTTGCCGTAATTAAAACAAGGATTATGTTTTAGAAGTTGCAAACGATGGACAAAAACTTTGTTGTAAATGCTGTTATTAAAATATTGAAGCTGGCATTCATTTATGTAAATAAATTATGTCAAATATATTCAAAACAACATACAACAAAAAGCATCATAATTTTTCAATATTTTTCAATTTCTCCTGTCTTAAATAGTTTCGGTAATCATGCCTAAGAAGCTTGAAAAATTAAATCAGATACCTTAATTAATATTAGTTAGTTATACTTTTAAAAACTTTCAGAAAAATAAGCTCCTAATTTATATAATAAATTTGAAATCCAGAATGAATCCTTTTGGCGAAGTTAAATTTTAAAACTGCTTTTTATTTAAATATTTTTTATGTTACAAATGGTCTGCTCATTTATCTTTGTACTTCCTTTTAAAGATTGAATTTAAATATCGTAACGTTATTTATTATCTTAAATAATAGTAGTACACTAACAAGATAAATTAAATTTCTTGAAACACGCCATATGTAACGTACTATAATTTCTATAACAAAATTTCCTTACATTTATACAAACATTTTATCCTTAAAAATTTCGGACAAAGATACAAAACATACTATTTTGTCCATAATTTTTCTATAACAAATTTTGCCACACATTCTACTTTATTCCTCTCATACACTTCAAAATTCTGATCATCCGCATTTCCAAATAATATTTAATATTTATAATAAAATAATTTAAGATAAATTTTTGAACACAGGAAGCTTAATTTCTTTATGTTGCACTCCGTTGTTAATATATTAATTATAAAATATATTAAATTATAAAACCTGCGGCACCAAAAAT
Organism: Ricinus marginatus; assembly: GCA_028565995.1. Taxonomy (NCBI): domain Eukaryota; kingdom Metazoa; phylum Arthropoda; class Insecta; order Psocodea; family Ricinidae; genus Ricinus; species Ricinus marginatus. The sequence continues at coordinate 1,061,597 of JAOWBB010000005.1, forward strand.
CTCTTGACTTTCTCCTAAATTTGTAGTCCTTTCATTACAAATTGGTGTAACAAGTCGTTAAAAACTTTAAAAAACATTTCTTCTATCCACTTAAGAAAAACCTTTTTAAAAACAATATGACCGAAAACACTAACTTTGTGTCATATATAAAAGAATCTTAGAAAATTGTTCTTCGATGTGAAAGAACCATAATTAAATAATATGATTAACTAAATAAAGTTGAGTCACAAAAGAATTTTAATTGTTTATTTTCCCTACAATAATGGAACAAAATTAGAAAGCTTTATATAAAATATTATAAAATATACTTCTCATATTACGTAATTTATAGATATTTTTAAAGCACTGGAAGTGTTAATGATATTAAAACTCATAGTTAAAATCCACTCTTAGAAACAAATCAGGTGTTTTCTTTTATAAAACTGTTTTAATTATGTGATAATTCTACTTCTATAATCTGGAGATCTAATGCAATATTATATGATTAAAATTAAAAGAGCATTTGAGCTTTTCGGCTTTTGTTCGAAATTTTTCTCAAGTTTTTGTGGTTTTTTTTTAATGTATTATATGGGAATAGATAGTTTAAGCCAAATATTTTCTTTTATCAATATCAAAATTTGATCGAAAAATACAACTTAACTTTGAATGGGTTGTTTTTCTTAATCATTTTGATTCATGAAAAAGTTCAAAAAACTAAACAGAATTAAACAGAAAGTGCCATAACTGAACAAATTAAGATTTAAATAGTCTACATGATGTGAAAAAATGAGGATTCACGAACAGATTAATTACTCCTTCAACTTATGATTTTAAATCCCGATACGAAGAAAATGAGAGAATTGGAATTATGTCAGATCATTTATATTGCTGATGCAGATAATTATTTAAAAATTAAAAACAAAGATAAAGTATCCAAATTTAAAATAGTAAAACAACAAATAAAAAAAATACTTCAAATAATCTTTTATACAATATAATTTTAGCTATTAATTTTTAATTAAACAACTATTTAAAAAAATAAAAATTTTGAACCTTAACCCCAACCTAAATCAGAAAGATGTTTGTAACCTCAGATTTAAAACACTATAAAGTCATAAAATAACTATATTTATTAATTCCCGTACGGAACAATACTTTTATTAAATTACTGAGCTTTTTTCAAAATATTTTTCAAGCAAACAAAAATCAGCTGAACTTTTTTCCTAAAAATGAATAAAAAAGATTAAACATGGATTATAAAATAAATTATAAATTTTACTTTGTAACAATGTAAATGCGATTTTGTTAGAAATAATAGTGAACTATTTTGTGACCACTTTTAAACACAGAAATAAACTAGATTAAAATTATATAAATTTAATATTTAGAATTAAATTTTTTGAATATCTGATCAATATATATGAATTTACATATAAAAATTATTTTAAAATATTATTTTTTAAATGAAAAATGAACTCTCAAGAACAATCAAGTTTGAATTTAACAAAGGAAATGGTAAACTAATTTTAAAAATTCATTATGAAAGAAAAAATTTAAATAGTTGAAGTTTCATTACTACAGCCCTTCAAGCAATCTTTTTTATATTGTTTTACAGCACTTAATATGTTTTATATTCCCATGTTATAAGTTAATAAAATAATCACGAGTTAAATGAAATATTACATTTTATATAATGTTACAAATATTTTTTAAAAAATAATTTCATAACGTTTAATCAATATATAAACTCATAAAATAATCTATATTCTACATAATTTTTTTATAATTTTTATTAATTTTAACAACCAACATATTTTACAGTTATTTTTTTAAAGGAAATGCCTTTATTAATTTCATTTTATTCAGATTTAAGAATAGTTTTCTTTAAACCTAATATAAAAGGTAATGTGTTTTACAACTTTCAATGTCACATTAAAACATCAAAGAGCTATAGCTATATGAAAATTAAAAACCTAAAACGAAAGTATAAATTGCCTATATTTTTATTAATTTATATAAGTGAAAAACTTTTAAGTTAACAGTGAATTTATTGAAAATCTCTGGCAAAAAAATATTTTTAAAAGTATTTACAATCTCTCTCTTTAATGAATCGATTGATGGCTTTCTTGAATATCAACCAACTTTCTTTTGATGAAAATATACAAAAAATTGAAATTATTCTGCCGTGTTATGCACTTCACAATAATGATAATGAAAAACTGTAAAACTTAACTTTTTGCGAGTTCTTAGAAGCAAAATCAAAACTGTGAATTAAAAAGTGAGTAAATTTCGTTATCAAAAAAGAAAAAATTTGTGCAATGTTAATAAACACAGAAATTATAAGAAAAAATAAATAAAAAAATTTAATTTCATATGCATTCTAAATTTCGGAAAAACGTGATCACTCAACTTTATATTACAATATTTTAATTTAATATTACAGTTTATAATTAATTTCTAGCTTGAAATTTTTTCTTTATTTGGAAACCAGCAATAATTTGATAACATAAATTATATCTTCCCTATAGAAAATTTTATGGATTATGTAGGTCAAGCAAGTATATTTTTTATAATTAATGATAATATTTCATTTATATGCCATTAAGGAAGAATTAATTTATCCGAATATTTTTAATAAAAATTAGAAAGTAATACAAAAGTTTGTTAAAGAATAATAATGCTTAAAACTATTTTTATTTAAGATACCGCTATATGAAATATAATTAGACAATGAAAAATACGAATAATAAATAAGTAAAAAGCATAGCATTTTATTATTTGATTGTTACTGGTGAGTTTTTTAAATATAATCGCTACAATGGCTTAATGTGAACATCAAATTAAAAACTTTATATTTATATATTAAATACAAAGTTTAATATAATAAAAAGTATGAGGTTAGACAGGAAGTATGAGAAAGAGAAACGAATAAAAATATTGTACAAAATGCAGAAAGGCTTTTTAGTGAAATGAAATAAATAAAAAACTATTAATTTTAACACTAGTAGTAACTCTTTTTACTATACCTATAGAAGAAAATAATTTGTATTTTAAGTGGGAACATTGAAAAAAATAAAAAGGAGTCTGCAATTTGAAAGCCCTTTTTGGCCTGCTCATGAATGGCTAAAACAGTATAAACATTGTTCTGAGTTAAACGACTAAGAACACAAAAGAAATGCGAAAAAAGTTCTAAATTAAAAAAGAAAATATGCCTTTATTGTGAACTATTAACTTAGATTTGGTGGATGATTCTGCCAATTACTTATGCTTACCTTAACTAAAAAAACCCTGAAAAATTATAGTTCAATTCAATGCCAGCGATGTGATTGATATTAAATTTATATAATTTCATTTCATTTTGGCACTGACAACGATTGATCATATTTGATTTCACATTAATAACTTCGAAATAATTTGAGAAAAATAGATTGGTTCAACTTATGCATCCATATTATTTGTACCAAAATTTAGTTTAAATTCACTCCTAAATCTAAATAAAATGAGTCACAGGTATGTATGTATGTATGTATGTATGTATGTATGTATGTATGTAAGTATGTATCCATGTATATAAACAAAAGTAGCACAATTTTTTGGAATTTACTAACATATAATAAAATATCTTGAGCCGCATCATATCAAGTAGTTTTACCATAATATCAGAAAAGACTTTTGATTTATTACATTCAGGCAAGATATTTTTTTATAAATGTTCATTCTAGAAAGACATATTCTACAATTTTTTTAGCATTAAAAATTTTCTTAAAGAGCTTGCTCCCATAAAATTAAAAAATACTACTTAAGAATCAAAATGAATATTAGTTTTTGTGGTCACTTTAAAAATTTTTGTGACCTATCACCCTGTGGAGAATGTAAAATCAAAAAGCTATATATTAGATAAGTTTTCAAGGTCGAAAAGGTGTTTAATATATTAAAACATAAAGGGCAAAATTTTATCGATTCGAATTTTACAGAATCAAACTTTAATAATAGTTGTACTTATAATATTTATGCTGATAGTTAAAATATTATAAAAGAGGTGGCTAACTTTTATCTAAATTTGTCTGTGGCAACCATACAATCTTGAAAAAATATATTCGGAAATCTATCTCATCTATTATTTTTGCTTCAAACACTATTTTCTTTCTCATATTATATAAAGTATCAAATTAATCACACAGAACTGAATTTACCTATGCCTAACATCCTCGATTTTTCAGCAAGTCGTTCACCTTTAGAAAATATTAGACTTTTGACATACTTCTTATAAAACAATATATTTTACTACTTTTAGCGACCTAACTACGTAAAAATTCAATAATAGAAAAAAACCGTGATAACTTTAATTAATTTATACAAAAATAAAATTTACCAAGCAAACAAATTAACGAGCAATTTGAATTAGCGAACATCCTGTATTCAACATAAATTCGGTTTTTTAATACCGCAAACCAGTTATATAACTGAAATAGATTAACCTAATGCAACTTACATATAAACTGAACAGAATAGAATTTAAAAACTTCTTGCAATCAGTTTCTCTTAACTACATTTTTTTAAGTCATACGGATAATAAAAATGTTTTTATGAAATATTTTTAAAAAATTTGATTTAGAGTTTAACTTTTACATTTCCGGAACTAATGGAGAAAATTCTAAGCAATGTCTTATTACAATACAATATATCAAATGTCCTAAAATAACCATTTCATTCGCGTTTTTAAAAAAACTTTGCCTGACCGCAATAGCAATCTTTTTTTCTTAAGATTTTCTCTTGATATTACATATTTTTTGATGTGCTTCATACGTTTACGCACTTTTTCAAATATTCATTCGATGATGCAATGTATAATGAGATCTTTCTCAGATTCTGATTGTCAAATTCTGTTTGATATTTACTTTTGGTCTTTGAATACTTTTTTCTGTGCCTTTCCTTTGGATGTTAGTCATTAAATGCTAATGCCTATTACGAAGATTGTTTTGGGAGTATTGCATGAGAAATTTGTGATCTATTGGCAATAATGTGCAGTCACATCTTTATTAATGGTAAAATAGGAGACTGAATTTATGATACGGTTTTGGAAATGTATTATGTTCTTTTCCAAATCTGTCTAATTCTTCATCTCTTACATGTCTGATATTACCATATAGATTTAGCTATACCTTCTGGAATCTTCATGCTTGTCCAGAATGGGGAAGAGCTTCAAGTTTTAAAGAAAAAAAACTGATCTCATATATTCTCTATCTATTTTTTCGATTTATTTTAAACACCATCTTACAATGATTTCTGATTTCAGAATTAATTTTGACTAGTTAACAAAAATTTATTTTATTTATGACCAGAACATATCTCTAAAAAATTATTTGTATGCTGATGCTTCTTTATCTCACATGTTCTTGTACACTGTTATTGCTATATGTGCAAGTTTTTTCAAACCAGGTTTTTTCAAGTCTTGCTCATCTGTCGCTACCATGAGGACCTAATGTGCTACAACTCAACGTTCAATGCCTCCCAAATTTTTATTCTTTTCCTCAAATAACAGTAAGCCCCTGTTTTGAAACATCTTTAGTCCCCGATATGTTAAACTTTGATCTACCGTGTCAAACTATGACATTCCCTTGAACTGGCTTCAGTTGCTTTAAACCTCTGACTCCTTTACGAAAATCTTTCTTTCTTTCCTTTCTTTTTTTTTTATATCCATATCGTATGTATTTATGTTAAGCATAATTAGGAGGCTCCTAATTTCTTTATCTAAGTTCCTAATTTCATGTATTACCCTATCTACCTCACAAAACTGTACTCGATGCACTTAAGAATCCTATGCTACTAATAACAAAGTTATTTGTGCTGTTCAGTTATTATTAAAATGAATTGAAGCGATCTGTACTTTTTTCTAATATAAACTAACCATGACTATAAAACAAGATATAAGATTTTCTAAGCTCAAGGTTCAGTATTTTGCTGTTAACCACTGCTGTATGGCTTCAGTTATTTGAATAAAATACCCAAGCTATATTTATTCCCTTACTTTTTTAAGTGTAATTTCATGTTAATCTCATCATGAAGTTCTTTAATGCTTAATGTTTCGATTCAACAATTCAATTAGCGCAAAAATTCAGATTTTGGTTTCAAAATCTGCATTATTATTTACTAAGTAATCTGAAATGGAGTCTCCAATCTCTGAACGCAAAACAAGGGAAAAAAACTTTTTTAAAATATTTTTCTGCCGTAATGATTACAATTGTAGCTTATATATTTTCCGTAACTATCTTAGTATGGTATTGCAAATCTACATGTTTTTTTGTAAAGTAAAATAAAGTTTTGGCCGTCATATAATTGTTAGATCCAAACCATTTAGTCATGATCTAAATTATTCTTTCTTTTTGTTAATCTATCTGTTAAATATTAAATCTTGTATATGTTGTTAGTTACTAGTTTTTATCTTGTTTAAAAATTAGGAATATCACACTATATCCATAAGATTTCGTAATATTTCTTTTTGTTATTAACATATGTTATTTTGCGTCCTATATAATGTAAATATTTATTAATATTTTGTATTTTGCTTCCTATGAATGCCGTTATTAGTTATAAAAAACGGAATAGATAAGTCATCAGTCTACCATCTTTAACCTTTTTTGAGATAAGGAAAGTGTTTACAATAGTTAATTAGATCTCAAAGTCTTCTATATTAACTAACTATGAATTGCCTTTTATATAAATGCAAGGAAATTAAGTTTAGAATCTTAAGCATTTATTCAAGAATGTTTCTACTTTTACCATTCTTGCAATTCAATGATTAAATCTCTCCGTTTTTTCGTTTACCATTGACATGAGACTTATAAATTAATTTTTTTTCTCTTTCTAGCACCTTCTATGAAATTCAGAGTCTTGAAATAAATTTCTTATTTTACTCTTATCAATCAAGACGACTGGTTTCCTAATTTTTCCCGTTAAAATTCTCGAAATTTTCAATTTCTTGGCTTTACAGACAGTATTACTTTACGCGATACTTTATCTTCGCCATTTAAGTTAATACTTTAATTTTTTGATATTCTCTTTAAACAAACAAAGAACTGTTTCGATACATAACTGACTAGTGACTAGTTCTCATAGTTTCTTAATTATTGAGCACAAATTTTTTTTACGTATTATTAGAAGTTGTTTTAGTTTCTCCATTTGTTGTGGTGTTTCTCTCAACTCGATTTTGCTGTGTATCTTTTAATATGAGTGGTTTTCTCTATAAATAGCATGAATAATTCCGCCTTGAGCAATCACAGTGAGATTCCGCAATATTTTTACTCAAGGACAAATGTAGTGTCAATGCTGCAACTACTTTCTCCTATTACGATATTAATTATTGATAATGTCAACTTAAGTGACACTTGTTTACTTAAAACATGTTGCGCTTTCTGGTGCATCATTTCCTTTTTCAAAACTTTGTTGGCCTCAATTAAGATTTTTTGTAAATTCAATTGCCTGTTTTATATTATTCTTGTTTCCCTTAGGAATTCTTTTAAGAAATGTTTATGACTATTTTTCGGTTTAGATATGATCCCTAATTTTTATAGATTGATTTTCTCTTTAGCTTGTCTTTTTATTTATCTATTAAAAATATTTCCCTTTCAATGAAAATGGCAGGAATAGTTGTGCATTTCATTTTAAAATAATTTTATGCTATTAAATTTTTTAATTGTTTAAACTGTATGGTTGAAATTAATGTTGGTTACTAAACTGATTTTTTTTTTCAAAATAAGCTTCTATGAACATTTACTTCTAAGTAAGCTCTGAAATAATAGTATATCACATTAATAAATAACATTTCTCTCGTTCATTCGATGCAACGGATTATTGTGCAAATCGAATCATTAGCTATCTGTGACTAACTAGTCGAATAAAATAAGAAACTGTCTGTTAGTTCTGAGATTAATTCCAATAATTATAAGTATCGTAAACTAAATTATCACACAAAAATTTTGTATTATCAAAATGTTACAATTTCTATAGGAATTCTATATACGAAGCAGAGCAAGAACAAAAAGCTATTATTTATTACTTTGAGATAAAAAAATGTCTATTCTATTACTGAGTAAATATTTTAGTTAATATCAGTTATGTACTTTTTACAGTAATAATATCGTAAAACTAAATCCCAAGAAACCGCTTCCATGAATTGTCGACAAACTGCCCAAACTTAATATTAAAGAGTTGAAGAAAACTACTTGTACAAATGAATATCATAATGCAGAAGAGTTTGTTAAATTCTTGAAATAATAAGGTGTGATAAATAATTAATAAAACTAGAAATTTTTTTTTTCAGTCAATTCAAATAAGACTAAGTTTTACGGTGTTTAAAAAAAATTACACACGTCTTTAGATTAATTGCAAACATTTTCAACACAATATCATTAAAAGTTATATTTATTAATGCTAATAATTCATTAGTTTCTCGAATTATAGCGCCCTAATTGGTTTTAACTGATAAAAGTTTGTTTAGAGAGCTGCGTGATCCGATTTTTTTAGTTTTTATATGAATATAAGATTCACGTTGACTTGCTTCTTCAGGAAAGAACATATATTTATGATAATTCTTAATGGATTTTCTTACTAAAACTGTTTGGAATAATACTACGAAAAGTTCTCTGCGAATTGTAGAAGAGAATATGCTTTTTAGTTTCTAGAAGTAAAAATACAGCTAAAAGAATTGCTGAGAAATTACGAATACCTGCTGTTATACAGGATTATAAACATAACATAAAACCTTGACCAGAAATTTTTTTCAAAGAAATGTCAAATTTTGTATAAAAATCATAATAAAATGGATGGAAAACTCAAAATTTGCAATAATTCTAAACAAAAAGAGGAAATAAGTTCCTGATGAAAATTACAGAGAAAAGATATTCGTATTAACAGCTGCCTCCACGGCGGCTTTTGAAATATTACCATCTAATATTAGTGATGAGTAGAATAACAGGCTAACTAGACTATCTTAATGTTATTTGCATCACATTAAGACCATGCTGAAAAAAGTTGAGTCAATTCTATTCTTAATTCTCACTTCCATAAGAAATATGGAAGTAGAGTACTTAGCAGACTCTTAAAAATTTACACTTTAATAGATTACATTTCTGGATAAAATATATTATTTTTAGCTTTAATATTAAAATACTAACGGTATATTTATTAATAGAGGTTCATTAAAATTTGATATGTAACGAATTAACGTATTTTTAGCAGACTTATATTGCTAACAATGTCCACAATTTGATTTGTTACTAACTCGTAACTGATATTGTATTATGCATTATCATCTAAACTAAGTTTATTAAAAATTCATCAATTTTATGATTTTGTACGAGCAAATAAAAAAAATAATCATTATAATGCTTGTAAAGAGATTATTTTAAAAATATTTGTTCATAAATAAAATTTAGGCTGCACAATTTTCATCTGAACATTTATGTTATGTACCTTACTTACCGGACAAGAATAAAATAAAAATATATGTATACTGAAATACAGAACCTACATTTATCTTAAAATTTCTGTAAAGTAGTCAAAAGACATTCTAAATATAACTTACTCTTAAGCAACCTATAAAACTATAAAAGAAATATTAATCTTTAATGACATGTGAGTAAAATTTTTAAGAAAAGGAAAATTTTTAAAGTTTTACAGTTGGGTAAACTGGTTGTGTTCTTGACTTTACACTTAAAAAATATGAATTGAACAATATATTTTAAAAATTATTTCACTTTCATAACTGTCAAATTTGAATCACATATTTAAAATCTCCTTAGCCTGAAACAAGTTTCAGGTTATAAGTCTCTTAACACTTAAATATCCGGTATTAAATTTTATTTTTTGATACCCGGCGTTTAAGTATTAGCATTAATGTTAATATTAATATAAAAAATAAAAATATAACTATACTTACTGTGAATTAACATCTTACTTATGAGAAAAGATATAAACAGGTCACAACACGAAAAATAAAAAAACGCGAAAAAAATTCACTAAAATAATCGCGAAAATTTATAACGAATAATGAGAAAAAAATTCTCAAAGAAATATATTTAAAAAAAATTTTTCATTAATACTTACGTTAGAGTTGAATTTATTAAAACATTCAATCCAACTAAAAAGCTGCATTTCTTCGATTAATTGAAAAATAAAAACTGATGAGTTTAATTTCACTATTTATGAATGAAAACGAGGATCAAATTTAAATATGTGCTATGAATAAAAATGATAAAACTATTCATTTATTAGCAAATGAAACAAAAGATAAAAGTACAAATATTTGAAAAAGTCAGGGTTCATGCCTGACAATTTCAAATTTACCGTTACCGGATACCTACCTTGATTTTCAAAGAATTGAATTATAGATAGTTTCATATATAAATTTCACTTAAAAAAAACACTAATCATAATAAAACGCAAAAAACCGCGATTATATAAATAAAATGTCGATAACACTCCGTTTTACGAAAAAAAAATTATTTCGTAAGATCATTTTCAGTTTCCACCGTAAAAATCAAAATGCAGAAAAAACTCACCTTTCGAGGCTTCTTTATACTTTAATATCTTCTTCAATTAGCTTAACTGGAAAAAATACTTATTAATTACGGGAAAATGATCTTACACAAATTAAATAATAAATAAATTCATTATTCGACCATTAAATTTTTATGTTACTTATTTTAATAAACAAGAATTTAAAAGTAATTTTAAAATCGCGAGATTTAAATTTAAAAATAACGAAAACTTATAGTTTACTTCATAAAAACTGAAACACCCAATATTCATTAATTCAAAATAATAGATAAAATGTATTACATTTATATTTTCTTATATAGATTTTAAAAAATTCGGTTTTTAACGATTAAATTAAGGTCGCAATGATTTTAATTACGAAAAAATTATTAAATATAACGGGTATGTTACTAATAAATTACCGATTCTTGAATCAAATATTTAATATCATGCATAATATTTTTGAATTTGGTTTATGGCTTATTATATATATTGTTTTTAACACAAATCTGAAAAATTCTACCCACCTTACATCTTCCGCCATCTTCAAGCAGAGACGAATCACTTCTCCATCTTCGACACGTGAGGTTTAGCAGATCCACATAGGGAAATTAAGATCATCACCTTTCATTTACAATTTATTTACTTCTTTCTCTCTTATCTTCGAAAGAATTATTATACTTATTCACAAAACTAAAAACTAAAAAACTGAGAAGCACTTCCCTTACTTTTTAAGTTTTATATAATTTCTCACAAAACTTGTTACTTTTTAAAACTCAGTATTAAGACTTTTTTCCAACTTAAATGACTTTGACAATTACTTGTACATATTGCAGTTTAATTTTAAAAATAGCACCGTTTAGATATGTTATTTTGCTACATCAATGCAAACAAAGCATTATAAGATAAAATAAAATGATTTTGTAAAATGAATTTAGGCATGCAAGACAAAACAAAACAGCGACAGACAGCAAGAAAAGAAGGCCAATAACCCAATCAAACTACCTTAAAAGAAAGATACGCCATTTTACAATGTGTAAACTTAGGCATCTTTATTCAAAATTTTTAATTAACTTTTTACAAACATTAATATTGTAAAATAAAGTTGCCTAAAATCAACGAAAGCTACTTCATTCTTGACCTCCACCTCGTAACTATATAAATTATAAAGCTTAACTCTCCGCTTAGTATGCTTTAGCTAAATAATTTAAACAAAAATGGAGAAGTTGACGGAGGTTAAGACAATACGTCATTTATTGCTTTGTAAATATTTTAGCATGCTCTATATATCTCGTAAATCTGAAACACCTTTCACTAATATAACAATAAATGACTTCACTTTCAAAAAGAATAAAGAAAACTTCTTTTTGCATGGAGTTATTGAAAATTGAGCTTATAAATTTTATTTATTCTTTCCGAAATTTAAAATACTTTAAATGAAGGTCATGTCCAAAACAAAGATCTCCGCCAAAAATCATTTGAATCCAATTCAATTTGAAATATTTTTTAAAACGTAAATAAAAACTAAACTTTAAATTTTGATAGCAACAAAGGACATAAGGGCCTTCTGACAAAAATCTAGTTTTTTAATGAATTTAAGATTCCTTATTAAAAATGAAATTTGACGGTACTATATTTTTATTAGACATATCCTTTTGTTCGACCGATTAAACAGAGCAAATTTTATTTCTTACCTTGACCATCTCGATGATCTCCATCCTGTGTACCGCCATAAAATTCTCCAAATTCTAAAATGAAATGATAATTTTATATTAACACATTAATTTATTGTAAACGTAATTATAAAAACTGGATATAAGCTAATTATTACTAAATTTAATGAATAATTAATTAGCTGCAATATACATTTAAACTGAATAAAATAATTGTTAATTAAAATTAATAACCAAAATATGTGAAAAAATTAAAAGTAAAATTTTAAAGTAATAACCGATTTCGTTTTAGAACATATAAGAACTTATATGTAGAATTTTAAGACGACACCAGTTAATAAGAAACAAGTTATTTGGAAACCCAAAAAGTATGTCAGAATAGCTTAAACATATTGTTTCAAATCAAGTTTGACAAGGTTTATTTGGCTTCCGTTAACCTCAGATAGCAACGTATACTAATTGTCATTTAAGTTTTTGTAGCACTGTTTAAGTTGTGCGAAAGCAAAAATCAAAAAAAAACTTTAATTCCAACATTAAATATTTTATTATTATTATTATATTTATTATTATTATTATTATTATTATTAGGCAGACAGGGACTGTATTTCAAAAATGTTACAAAAGCTCTATGATTAAGAATAGCTAGACACAAATTACATAACACTGCGAAAAAAGTAACGACAGCTTTAAGTGGAAACTTTTTTTTATATAAATGAAATGAAATTTCACTTTGTAGATATTTTGGAAGCTTTTTTACTAATTATTAAATTAAAAATATTGAAATTTTATATCACTTAAAGAATTAACATTCACTAATAAAATAATTTTTCTTTAATATTACTAAAATTAATTTTTATATAACAAAATAAAATATGAAATTTATTACATTATTATTTTAAATGATAAACTTCAAATTTTAAATCGTAAAAATTATAAAATACTTAATTCAGTACTTGCAATACAAAATAAGCTAATATACCCTTATTCAAAAAGCTTTAAGCAAATCTATAAAATGAATTATTTATAATAAAATGTTTTAAAAATGAATAAAATGAAAAAATTCTCTAGAACAGAATCTTATAGAAATTAATTTCAAGTCCAGTAGTTGAACAAAATTATGACAGCAGAACGGAAGTCTAAACATTATATTTTAGGCGCATCATATATTTATCTGCTTAAAGATTTTTGCCCTTTCTTTAAGCAGAGATAATAAAAATAGTTCTATGCATGAGTTATATTATCTATTTGGTTTATATATATGATTCCATAAAATTAATAATGTAAATTAAAAAATGATACTTAAACTTAAAAGATGATATCGACTATATGAAACACACTTTTTTAAAAAATGAAGGAATCTAATCTTATTGTAAATTACTTGGAAAAGAAATTGTATTTTATTATCAATTGTGTGTATAAATTTTAATTATAAAAAATAGTTTAATTATTTTCGAAAATATTTTTGTTTGTGATAAAAAAGGGAATTTACGTATACCGTTCCCCTTAATATATTTCAATAAAAATATGTAAACTTTATGAAAATGTTTGATTTTAAATCTTTTGGAAAGTTTTTAAGAGTAAAGTGCAAATTTTCATAGAGAAAAATAATAATGCCATATGAAAAATAAAGGAAGAAAAAGCGCTAATTATAACAATCAAATTTAAATTATACTCAGTTTAAAAGAGGGTATTTAAGGACTGCAGAAATCACAGTAAATAATTTTTCGTTAAAAGTAGATCAAAATAAAATTCAAAAATTCTAACATCAATTTGCTTCATTAAAATAGTTAAAGCAATGAGCAAAAAAACTCCGAGTTTTCACTACATCATGGAAAACATCTTTAAATTTCATCTAACAAGCAGCAAGCAACATTTTATGAAAACCTGATTCGGTCATTGAACTGTCAGACAAGGTTAAAATTCCATAAAACATTATAAGAAACGAAAGGACTCTCCTTTCATCTTACAATTCCATCAGATAGGTATTTAAAAGCAACCATAGAAAACAGAGGTTTTCATATGACTGTTAGAAAAAGGAAAATTATTTTCAAATTCGTTTCACACAACAGTTATTTTATGTTTGAGGTCCGCATAGCCCCACAATCCATGTCACTTGTACACCAGAGGAAAGTAAATATTTCAATTTTCTATCCTTCATCTTTGTGATAAAATTTCTTTATGATATCCGAAGTGTACACTATTCAAGGTTATGTGCCTTTTTCACTGAAAATTATAAACATGTGCTCAATGTCCAGAGTTTCTTTGTCTAGTGAACCTAAGTCATATAAAAAGGGCTTGGTATCATTGTCGTATGAAATGAACAATAAGGAAGACTACTTTTCCTCTGACAGTTTTCTTACTCATTTAAATTATCGTTAAAATTATGCTGAATTTCAAACACATCTCAATCCAAAAAACGAAATAACGGTGCTTTATGACACGCATATTATATCCAAGCATTCATTTCTTAATTTTTTAAATAATTATAAAATATAAACGAGTTCTAATATTAAAAAAAGAAGTATAGAAACTTCTATAACATTCTATATAAAATAATAATATAAACGAAGTATATAACGAATGTGCAAAAATAATACAAAAATATGGATAGTTTTGAAAATTATAATTTTAATTTCAATTTATAGATAAAACATCATTAATGTCTTTTACAACTTATACCCACTAAGGGATTAATTTTCCTTGAAACGTTGGATATGTATTGCAGAAGATAATGGAACAGAATACACAATATATAAAATTCAGAAAAGCTTGTATCAAATTCAGTATCTAAAAACCGTAAAATTATTCTTTCAGTAACCGAAAAGATATAGGTTAATCAAATAATAAAGAATGAAATAACAGTCTGAAAATTAAAGAGAATAAAAGTATTATCAAACAATAATTACGAATGTTTGAAACTGAGTTTCATTTTACAATTTCTATACATATAAATTATATTCAGTATTCTGAAATTCAAATGCACTTTTTATTAAATTGTTTTTGAAAATTAAAATATATAAATTTTAAATGATTATCTTAACAATGCTCAATGAGTAAGCATAATGAAATATCGATCTGCCTTAAAATTACTCCAATTATCAGTAAATTGTATGAAAAATGTATGTTTATATGCAAAAATATCGACTAAAGGTTGAAACATAAAAACGAGCTTAATGAAATTCTAAAGTCAAAATGACCGAATTCTTAGATAGAAATTTCTTAAACTTCTCATCTCGTTGTAGCCTAATCTTACTTCTGAAGAGCACATTAAAATTTATTTCCATCGCCATTAACTTTTTGTTCTACTCAGTATATATAAGCAGTTGAATGAACTGCAATCTCCTGAGAAACGGTCTAAATCGAGGTCACTAAAGATTTTACCAACTAGTTTTAAATGTCACTACAAAATTAGAAAATAAGATCGGATGCAATTGAAATATTTTGTGGCTAGTATGAACATCAGATTCTTCTAAAAAGCATACAATTATGTCATATTATATATAAATATTTAAATAATCTATATAAGACTTCAGATAATAAAATTTTGAAAAAAGCTCCTCAAAATATTTATCAAAAACAAAAGTAAATACTATCTCATACTATTTCAGGAAACTTATAAACATAACAAAATGGGGGAAGGAACATACTAAAAGCGATGTTCTCACGTAACAGATGCCTTAAAGATATTCTTGTCTTCTTCGTATTTTATTCAGATATTAACCGTAAACATCTTTTAAGTTTGGGCAAAGTTTTATTTTCAATATGATTATTTATTTAACATAGATTCCTTGAGATTTAAATAGAAATAAATCCTTTCATTTAATTTAGATAATTGTAAAACATCAATTTTATATTATGATTTTGATGTTTAGAGTTCATTATAAATCATTTTATTTGAAGTTTACATTAAAACTGACAGATATTGTTTGCTCTAAGAAACTAATATTTTTTGAAATAGTTATTGAATGAAGATAAACAAATAGAAAAATGACTGTTTTACACATGACTCAAAGTAACTTATTACGCCTTTATATAGATTATATCATTATTAAAATATTAATTCACTTTCATTCATTTATTAAAAAAAATTAAAGAACTTACCACCATCATTATGCGAAGGTCCGGCTTCACCTAAATCATCTTCCTCTAAAGTTAGCTCGACGGAGTCCTCGTTTATGTCTTCTTCCTCTTCTATTTCATGTTTTAATTCAGTCTTGTCTGCATTGGGTTCCGCTGGAGGTGGCTTTGATTCAGAAGGGCTAGGCACGCGAGGAACTGGTATTGAATTAGGGAGATCTAAAGAATTACTACTGTTCTCTTGATGGTTGTTAAGAGCTTCATTAGAAGGAATATTTTCAGTTTTAATTGTATTGTTGCCACTTTCATCTTGATCTCGAGGTCGCTTTTTCTTTCTCGGAACAGGAGACATACTACCATCACGAGGTCTATTCATTGGACTATCCTCAGGTATATCGACTAATAATGGAGAAGATTTTACAGAATTTCTAACAGAATTTTGCAAATTGTAAGGGTTCCTTTTAGCGTCGGTTAACAAAGAATTCCTTAAAGGTGAATTTGGTCTATGTTGTTTTCTGTCATGGTGCCTCTTATTTGAATGAGAATCTACATTTTTATCGTTACCCCCACCGCCGTCAGACAAGCCTTTAATTTGTAGCGACTCTGCGGCTTTAAGGAACGTCCCAAGTTGATCTTGCGATATATTCACTTCACCTCGATACATGTAGTCCATCATTGCTTTGAGCTCCGAAAATTTGACATCTTTTAAGATTAAAATAGGATGCTTGTCATAATGTCTGCTTAACAATGTCTGGAAAACAAAAGAAAAAAAAACTGAATTTTTCGACTATTTATTTAAGTCTAGTAAAAAGAGTAATCGTTAACAAAAATATGAATACTGGATACATTTTAAATGTTAATAAAATTTTAAATAAATCTGCCATTTTTAACAGGAGTTTAAATAAAAGTTCTCAAGTACTTCCGAAACAATAAATTAATTTGTTTTTTCTTACTTATAGTCAAAATGTTCATTAACTTTTAAAGAGCTACCTTCAAAAGACAAAAAAAATATTATTCCAAACAATAATTTCTTCACAAGAATAATAAACGCATTTATAAAATCATGTTATTATAATGATATTTATTTTAAATTCCTAAAATTAATTTCGGGTTAATATAATTGGAGCTTTAGAAATATCTAAAGATCTAAGAATTTAATGAACATAATTTTGAAATCTGCTTTAGCTAATTTTCAAAAAGTCTAAAAAAAAAATTTTTATTTTCATTTAAGGCTGAAACATATAAAATTGACTTTTTTACTTTATATAAAAATAATATTTGAAACTTGTATAATTTTAATAATTAAAAGATTTCAAAACTTTTAGACAATTATCTGAAATGTCTGAACTAAAACTTTCCAGTATCACAATAATGCTTTTTCTTTTCAGATTTTATATCCTGTTATGAAAAAATAAAATATATATGTTTAAATTCAATCTTTCATACATTAACATCCTGAGCATTGCTTTATTAAAGAAATTTTGAAAAACAAAAATAAAGTATTTCAAGAAACATTCGTGTGTGTGTGTGTGTATATATAATAATAATAAAAATATACACACATCTGAATATGAATAAATATATATACATATGTGCAATGATATAGGTTATATTAAAAACGAAAACCTTATTATCAATTTAAATTTTATTAGAGAAGCATGAAATATAAATATCTCCAAAATATACTTTTAAAGTCAGAAAATTGCCTAAGCAAAATACTTGGTTTATCTTACAGAAAATCTCCAATCCATTATCACAATTGTTTTATTCAAAAGTTAAATTATGATATATATAAATTATATATATTATGATAAATCTAAATGTCATATTAATGATAAAAATATTTAGAGATTTTAGTGATTTCTACTCTGCTGAGGTTTAGGAAACATGTTTATAAACTCGCTGAACAGACAAAAATTCCTTTTAAGAATCATTTCTAATCCCAATTAAAAGTAATTTCTTTTTTTTGTATGTTAAATAAAAATGTTATACTTAATTTAGCTTTATTTATTTGGTATGTTAAAAAATTATAGTTGAGAAATATTTATTTGAAATATCGGATAATGCCCTTGTATAACTAAATTTGTCACTAATATTATGAACTGAAGACTTAGTATTTGTATTGTAAACGATTAATATAATTACAGATAATACACTTTTAACGTTTTTAAAAATAAAGTATCATAACATAAAATCTTCATGGTCAGAAATTATGATTAAATAGCATATAAGTAGCAATACTTATATATTGCACAGTGAATTATTTTTATAAAACTATGAAATTGAAAACGATCATAAAACTTTTACATTTTACACTATGAACTAATGCAATATCTTCGGTTAACAATTTAAATTATGTATCTTAAAAACATTCAACAATCCTAAAGTAGTTTGAATATCCCCGCATAATACAAATATAATAAATTTTATAAGAAATTTCTGCACCACAGTACAATTCTTAACTATATTGTTTTGGTTGAAATATGAGATCTTTCACATTTATATCTCACGTCATATCATTAAAAAGTGAAAAAACTCAAAAATTCATTTTGAGTGATTTTGCTTTACAAATACATGAATTAACCACATTATAAATATAAAAGTATTTAAGGGAAATATATATATATAATTATCAAAAATAAACAGTTTCAAACCCTTGAATTTATCACTTACTCTTCAATTACAATAATTGTTGCCTCTCTCCAGTGTTTTGCATTTCTCCCTGGGGGAAATCTCTCTGCTGCTTCTTTTCCAGTCTTGCTCTAGCTTCCCCCTATCG
Source organism: Ricinus marginatus (assembly GCA_028565995.1). Lineage (NCBI taxonomy): Eukaryota > Metazoa > Arthropoda > Insecta > Psocodea > Ricinidae > Ricinus > Ricinus marginatus. Next base: position 1,080,641 of record JAOWBB010000005.1, read on the forward strand.
ATTGAATCGCTCTGGCCCCGGTCCTAGGAGCGATGCCTCCAGGAGGATAAATGCAAATCGTCCTATTGATTGGGAGGAGTAGGAGTGCAGCTCGTTTGGGGGAGGGAGGATTAGTTTTAAACGAAAAAAAGTAGTGATGAGCACGGCAGGAAATGCTTCACTTTCTGGGCCTCTTAAATAGTATCTCTTTATCATGTCGTGTGTCTGAGGGGGATGCAGATTGGTGCCATCTGGATGATGTATCACATGTGCATGGAGAGGTGGGTCCTGCGACACAGACACTAACCTGGTTTCCTACCTATTTTATGTGAACAAGTGTCGCTGATTATGTCTGGAATGCAGGTCTCCTCCTCCAGTTTTGCAGGTAACCGAGTTTCACTGGGGACAGGCTAATTGCTCCTGAAAGTGAGCAGGGAATAGTGTGCAGGCCTTCATCCACCTCTTTGAACTGCCCCAGTTATGGGGATAAAACTCCCTGGGAGTTATTAACCTTGTGGGAACCTGCTCGGCAGCCTGTCTGTCACAGGGGAGCGGCTGGGGAAGGAGCCAGGCTTTGGGCTCTGCATAGCCTTAGATCTTGAAATGGCTACTTGATTCACTAAATCCATGGCCAGCCCCAGAAGTGGTAAGCCAAAGGAATTGCACAGAGTCATATTATGTTCCCTGCCCCCTGGGCTTTATGCCGAGCTATGCTAGCTTAAGCCTTAATTATTTTTTTAAAGGCAATAATCAGCATAAATAAAGGTAATTCAGTAGAATTAGCTTGTGTGTATCATATCCAAAATGCTAACAAAATAATTGGAAAAGGCTAGTTGGCTGTTGGCTAGTGTTGAGCAGTTAAGAAAAAACCCTGACTACTCTGATTAATATTGCTCCAAATGTGCTTTAGACAGTCCCAATGCTTTTAACTTCATGTCATTTCCAAATGAGAAATTCTCAGCCGAACCGTAATTGCAAGGTGCAAAAAAGAAGATATGGTGTTCAAATGTTGCTTTTGACACCAATTTGAAATTGCTCCAATGTAAAGAACTAACCTTTCCTTGCTAGAGAAATGAGCACCTTATGTGGCAGTATCGGCGAATGCCAGTGTGCACATCCAGCAGTATGGAAATACTCAGCTCCCTGAGGAATGTGGTTCTCTCCAGGACACTGCTGCTGTGATGCCTTGACCATAGAGGTGAAGGTAGAAAGGATTTCCAAATTACAGCTGTTATCCACTTCTATTTTTGCCTAATTTTTTTTTGGCGGGGGATGGTTGAAAGGTTCAAACAAGCAAAGAACACTGCAAAACCACAGTTGTTTGATAGAGACTGAGGGAATGGTTGCATCCAGTCATTTGAGGGAAATGGTGGTGAGTTGCCAGCATACCAGGCAAGTTTATAGAGGGGTGAGGAATTCATGATAATGTTCAAAGCTGCCAGAAGAAGGAATTACTTTTCACTCCAAACTGTTTTTCTGTGGTGAATTACTTAAATCCAGGGCACCTGCAGGCTGAGGTTTTAACTTAATTTAGTCAGTTTTGCAGGCATGCTGCTGCAGTGGCACATAAACAATAGACAGTAGCAGCAGGGCCAGGCATTAATGCCATTTCATGTGAAAAAGAGACAGGGAATATATGAAAGAAGCAATACAAAGGGAGGAGGTTGAAATTTCTAAAGCTGGGTTCCCAGAGCCAGAGCGGAGCTTTTCTCTTGTTCAAAGTTATGTACTCAGGAAGTGCTGCCACGCTGACCTCTGTCTTGACTTGTCTTGTTTTCCTTGTTGACATAGGAAAGGCCTAAACCCCTCATGGCAGCCATCCTCTCATGCCTGTGCGGGGTCTCTCAGGTGCATGGAGCTTCTGGAGAAGGTGGTGGCTGTGATTTGGCACTTCACTGGAAGTATTTCACCAGCTGACACTGGGAAGGAGACTCTTGTATAGCTGCACTGCTCACATGCTCCTGATGGAAAATAGCGAGCCTTTTCTGGAACGTGATTGTAGGGGAGGGCAGGGTCTGTCCTGAGCAGCTGCTTGCCAGATAGGAGAAATCCTGGTCTGGAATAATTCAGGACACTAGATGCTCATCTGAATTGGTCTTTTAGAAGGACTCATCAGTTCTAAAGTCCTCCTGCCAGAATCTTGGCTCTGCAACTATTGGCTTGTGAAATGAAGTAAAACAACCAAACAAACATTTGTGTGGCCTGCAAAGACTAATTGGACAGATCTCTTTGGACGGATCTCTTTTAGTTGGCAATTTCATCTTCTTGAAGACAAAATTTTTCATCTGTGACAGAGTTTTGAGCTGATGCAGAGGAGAACGTGCTCCTGTGAGATGCTTCCCAAAGCAGTCCCTTTCCCTGAGGTGCCCAGAGGCTGATTTTGCAACCAGGTCCTTCTGTTCATGTTGGCTTCAAAGGGCTTCTCCGTATCGGGTGGGAGGGAGCAGCCCTGTGCTCTAGCAGGCTCTGACTACAGGCTGTGTAGTCCGTTCAAGTGGAGGCTCCAGGCTGCTCTCCCATGGCTGCTGGAGACACGTAATGCAGCCTCAGGCTTCTGACGCTTCCCTTGATGGTTCCTTGTAGTCATTATGCCACATTCCTTCTGGTTGCAGAACATGTTGTTATTATTGCTTTGTGCTGGGTCTGTCTCCTGTCCCTTTTTTACAGGCCAATCTGGCCCTGTTGGCTCTTGCCTCTAAAACAAAAGCAAATTAGCACTGCAGAAGCTGAATTATCTTGTTTATGCTATGGTCTGTCAGAGGACCCCACACAACCCTTGCACGGCTCTCTGAGCAGAGTATCAGCGACTGAGGAGCCATAGTATGTCAGTCAAACTCTCCTGAAACCCTGACTCGATCCACACGTTCCAAAACGGTCTTTAGTTTCTTTGGGGGGAACTAAGGCTGGGTAGCGATCCCTGCTGTCCCTCCCTCACTTGTGGTATTTCGTGCTTGTAGCATACAGAATTAGCAATTTTTTTACAGTAAATTGTACCTCACAATTCAAACTTGACAGCTGTCAATGAAATTTGCTGTTCAAAACTGATCTCGAGCACATTGCCCTCTGGTTAGTCTGTCTGTGCTCCCTTGGCCAGGATGTTTATAATACTCAGGGAGTCTCTCATGTTACTTATTGAAGTAATGTGGCTCCAAGAATAAAAGCCATTTCCAGTCTGTCGGTATCGCATGTAACAAATGAGATCTGCTAAATGCGCTTGTCACCAGTGGTAGGAACAGGAGAAACAGAATTGCACATGTTGCTGTAATGATTCTAAGTTATAATGAATGATATTTTCGGATGTTTGCAAATGAGTGTCTGATAGCCGGTGCCAGAGTGGGAGATATGGCTTGGCTGTTCTTGCTGTTTTTGTAATTTCTAAACAGAGACAAGAATTAGAAAATTACTTTGTGGTGGAGTGCAAATATGTATAACATAAGTGTAAAGACTGCGGTGCAGCACACGTGTATCTATCTTATGCATATGCAAATGGCAAGACTCACAGTAAAACCATTATAACATGTGATGGCATCAGCACTAATTAGCTGGGGATCCAGTCTGTTCCCCTCTGCCAAAGTAAACTGGAGTTATCACAGTCTCAGATTTCATATTTCCTCCTTTCTCTTTCAGGAAGGAATGTCTCTATCACAAAGTATAATGTTCTCTATTGAAAATGTCTTTAAAGACTCACAAAAAAATTAAAATTCTAAAGTAATTTTTGCTATTAACTTATTATCTACACATCATCCAACAGCTTTAATTCTAGCAGTGGACCCAAATATTTAAAGCATTTTGCCCATAAATGGGAAACAGCGCTGTAGAAATCAGGGCTTATAAAATGTAATGAGAATAGAAAGAAGAAAACTAAGTTAGCAAAGAAATTTTAATCAAGGGACACATTTTTTTCAGGACCAACACTTGAAGAAAAACTGTCCAAGCTAAACATGACCTACGAGAGCTGTGTCAGAGCTCGGTGGTAGAACATCACCTTATGCCTCCATCCCCAATAGCTGGTTTTGGAAAGGAGATACTGGAAAGAGATTAGAGTTACTGTATCCCAGAGCAGCGAGGGGCCAGGGATGGAGATCCCAGCTGCATCCCAGTTCCAGCCGGTGCCTCTTAGCTCCGCACTGCGCCAAGCCCTAACTCAAGATTTCCATAACCTTGGGAAAAAAGCCCCGGCTGCAGTGGAACTGCCAGCGGCCCCGCTGTGGCAACACTTCTGCACCTCTTACAGCCCCGGGTGTCGGGAGCCGACAGGCAGGGCCGGGCTGGCGACAGCGCCGGGGCAGCAGGAGCGGGCGGGAGGGCTCGGCCACCGCCTGGTCCCGCTCCGGCGCTGCCCAGCACCAAGAGCCCGGTGCTGAGGAGATGCCCATCCATCCATCCATCCATCCATCCATCCATCCATCCATCCATCCATCCATCCATCCATCCATCCATCCACCCATTGATCACGGCTCCGCCGAACTCGCAGGAGCCAGGACATCACATCGCCTCGTGGAACCCAGCGCTACTGCCTCCGCAGAGCATTATCTCGGACACCCGGGAGAGCCCCAAACCTAACGCGGCGACCGAGGCCGCCAGCGGCCGCTCTCCCCGCAGCCCCGGGGGATCCGAGCCCCCGCACCCAGTTCAGCGGTCTCATCCGCACCGAGCTCAGGGGGCTCACCCCGCACCGAGCCCGGCGGTCTCGCCCGCCCCGAGCTCAGGGGGCTCACTCGCACCGAGCCCGGCGGTCTCACCCGCCCCGAGCTCAGGGGGCTCACCCCGCCCCGAGCTCTGGGGGCTCACCCGCCCCGAGCTCAGGG